>SNQJ01S0022672.1:0-11453 GCA_010110895.2 Picea sitchensis | reverse complement strand
CTTTTGAACCAATGGATGGATCTGATGTATCTAAGCACTTTAGACCTTCCTGGGAGCTTGATCCTAGAATCTAGAACCTCTGCATCTTCATCTTCTCAAGTTTCCATGGCTTCACCAACATGTACTCACCCTATACACAGCCATCTCGCATACATACTCACCCTATACACAGACAACCCATGTACATGTACGTACCCTATACACATCCAACTCGCGTATGTACGCACCCTATTCATAGATAGCCCACGTACATGTACTCACCCTATACACAAACAACCCACATACGCCTCAGAAAATAGGGTTTTTGTATTCACTGTAATTCCAAGAATTTCTCCGTCAACCCTTTGTGCTACCTCAGACGTTCGCCACTTCAGATGTATCCACAAGTATTTACAATACACTTGACACAAGAAGATAGATATACAATATGTACAAGTGTGTCCTTAATGAGTGAGCTTTGCCTCTTATTTATATCTTCATGTAGCCTTACACTTTCCTTATTTTAGGGCTTCTCCATTTAAAATAATTTCTTTTGCAAGACACTTTGACTCTTGGGGGCTTCTATAAGACTCATGAGGGTTCTCCAACTTCATATGGTCATAACTCTCTAACCGTGAGGAGTTATTTGATGTTCCACATACCACCAAAAATGGCATGAAAAGTACTATGCATCTAGGATAGTTTCATTGAAAAATTCATTGTCCTTCATCTCATTATTTCACAATCAAGAAGGGGTTCTCTCACTCCGCAAAGCATCTTCCCGTGAGGGCTTTCACCAAAAGGGGACCACTTTGGAGTTCATCCATATTTACTTCTTATCAACCATGACAAGACAATAATGAGTCATATTTACATCAAACAATATTGGGTCCATTACCCAAACCTTTGTGTTATGGGGATTTCTTCAAGGGTTGACATCGATGGCAACCAAACTTAATCAACATCCCTCAGGTTTTCCAACCTCTATTGTCGTTGGGGGTTGAGTTTCCCTCCATCCATTGAAAGTTCACCTTCCAAACATTCTCTAAGGTTGCATAAGTCTAAAGGTTTAAGGATAATTATCTTCAGTGTGTCTACTCAATACTCAATTAGTATACCTAAACTCTTCTCTCCTCGGCCATTTCTTTTAGGATTTACTGCAATTTCTCCATTATATACTATAATTGGGACAATGTTATTGACTAAACTAGTCATCATTGATCTCGAGTTGTCAAGATTGTTTAAATGTTTCTTTGTATGATTTTACATCATGTACTATATTTGGTCCCTTAATCTTTGGGAGAGTCCTAGACTAAACCATTGCACTAACAACTTGAGATCTAGCCCTTTTGACATCTAATTGAGTAAATCATTGTATATCCTATCATAATCACTCACATATTCCTATACTCGTTGTTTGATCTCTAATTTGATTTTCTAGCTACAATATTGTTCATATCTTTTGTTCTAAAAAATGAACTAAACTCTTTTGTATTTGGTCTTTTGACAACTTATATCCTTTTATCGATGTTATATACCAACTGAGCCATGTATTCCTTAAAGATATAGAAATGTGATCCAAATTGTTTTCCTCATCCATTATGTATTTGGCTTGCCATATGATTTCACATACAACCCATTGATTATTAGGATCACCCCCACCCTGTAGATCATATACAAAGAGGGTTATTAATAGGCTATGATCATTACAAATTCTGACATTGTTACGTATACTTGGTGGTGTTGGCATCGATACATAATTTACATGTATATTTATAGATGGTACCTAGTTGTTTTCTTCTTATTTTTCCACTTATACTTACATTGTTCCATTCAATTCATTCAAGTTGTCATGGAACTTTGTGTTGACCAACTCAAGGAAGGTTGTTTCTCAAATTATTGTTTTACTATTTACTTCTTTGATATTTTTCTCATAATTTTTAAACTCATTTGTCCATGCTCAATCAAGTTCGGCATGGAAGGTACTTCCATTAAATCATTGACCTCTAGTACTATTTGTTCTTCTTTTTCATTGTTGTGTACTCTTAGCTTTGGGTTGAGCAAGGGTATCTAGATCATGAATCTATTAGTAGTATGATCACTAATATCCATCTAAATCTAATTTAAGGATGTATTGGGTTCCATATGTGGCCTATTCCAAAGAGTATTAAACATATTTATTTATCAAGATTCATTGGGAACATATCACTACAACAAATCCATGTGATTTGCTCCCATTTTTGCTCCCTTTTTTGCTTCCAAAGTTGGTTTTAGTGTATTTTTCTTCAATTTTTTGAACAAGTCGACACTATTTATCGGGATGGAGATATTCATGGCGTTTTTTGTGTTGAACACAAAATTTAGGCGCTAATAGCACCAAAAATTGTTCCCCGTTTAGCGCTGGAAATTATGCCCCCTTTAGCACTAGAAATAGAGCCCCTTTAGTGCCAAAAATTGCACCCTGTTTAGCACCTGATTTAGCACCCCAGTTAGCACCAGAAATTGCACTAGAAGTAGCATCGGATGTATCCAGATTAGCCTAAATAGTTAATTAGTTGAAGTATTGGGGGTTAAGTGGATAGGGTCTTTGAGGATTATGGGATTTATGGATTTGGGGTACAAGGATTAAGGGTTAATGGATTAGGGGTTAGGGTTTAAGGGATTAAGGGTCAAGAGCTAAGGGATTTTGAACTCACGAGTTAGGTAGTTTAATGGTTAATGGATTAGGCATTATGGGCTAGGGGATTAATGTTTAAGTGATTAGTGCATAGGGGTTTATGGATTAAGGGATTAGGGATTAGTGAGAAGTGTTTAAGGGTCGATGTCTTAGGAGTTAGGGGATTTAGGGATTTTGTGTTAAGGGATTATTGGTTAACTAAGGTTGAGGGATTAAGGGTTAATTAGGGATTAGAGCTTAAGCCTTTAAGGGTCAATGGATCAGGGGTTAGGGGAGTTAGGGATTTGTCGAAACTCTCTTGAAATTTCATGGAACCTCTTCCAACATGCCAATCACCAATGCCATCCACTAATGTCTCACGGTGAGCAGTGAATGGGGCCAACATTGAAATTTCTTCAATTTGTTACTACATGTGTTGAAATTTGACACGGTTAGAATAGACACATGCCTTAACGGTATGTGATGGTTTCAAGACTCAAGGATACATGATGTCCCCACATAATCTTTGAGATCGTCCATGTTTGTATCAACGTTCATCATGTAGTCTCATTGTCACCATTTGTCATTCACATCTATGGAATGCTTGTCGAAACTCTCTTAAAATGTCATGGATTAACATATTCCAACACATCACCAATGTCATCCATCAATGTCACATGGTGAGTAGTGAATGGGGTTTAGAGTCGGATGTGCCTAAATAGTTAATTAGTTGAGGTGTTGGGGGTTAAGTGGATAGGGGATTTGAGGATTATGGGATTTAGGGATTTGGGATACATGGATTAAGGGTTAAGAGAATTAGGGATTAGGGTTTAAGGGATTAAGATTCAAGTGATAAGGTATTTGGTGCTTATGGGTTAGGTAGTTTAATGGTTAATGTCTTAGGGATTATGGGATAGGGGATTAATGTTTAAGTGCTTAGGGCATAGGGGTTTATGGATTAAGGGGATTAGGGATTAGTGTTTAAGTATTTAAGGGTAGATGGCTTGGGGGTTAGGGGATTTAGGGATTTTGTGTTAAGGGATTCATCATGATTGACTAAGGTTTAGCGATTAAGGGTTTAGGGATTAGGGATTAAGGCTTTAAGGGTCAATGGCTTAGGGGTTAGGGGTTAGGTCAAAATTTGACATGGTTATATGAGACACATGCCTTGATGGTATGCGAGGGTTTCAAGAGTCAAGGATTCCTGACGTCTCTGCATAATCTTCGACATCCTCCATGTTTGCATGAACCTTCATTATGCGGTCTGATCATTTTCATCATTCATCATTCCCATCTATAGAATATTGGTCGGAACTCTCTTGAAATGTCATGGAATTTCTTCCAACATGCTCATTTGTAATGTCATCAACCGACTCGACACAATGAGTAGTGAATGGGGCCAACATTGAAATTTATTCAAAATGTGACTGTATGCGATGAAATTTTACATTAATTTTTGTCACACAATAGAATATTAGAATATATAAATGATGATATATAATACCTTCATAAAATTATGAAAATCATGTGTTTTAAATCCTGTGATATGTCCATAAACTGTAAAATATTTAACCAATGATTTAGGCATGTCAATGCAAGACATGTCAATGCAAGGCATGGCATGTCAAGGCAAGGCCTGCCAATGCAAGGAAAGGTTTGTCAAGGCAAGGCATGTCAAGGAAAGGTAAGGCATGTCATGGAAATGCATGGCAAGGAAAGGAAAGGCAAGGAATGTCAAGGCAAGGAATGACATGTCAAGGCAATACATGGCATGGCAAGGCAAGGCAAGGAAATGCATGGAAAGGAAAGGAAATTCATGGTAAGGCATGACAACGCATGGCATGTCAAGGCAAGGTAAGACATGTCAAGGCAAGGCATGGCTTCTCAAGGAAAGGCATGGCTTGTCAAGGCAAGGAATAGAAAGGCAAGGCAAGACCATAATCAACATCATCATCGTCATCATCGTTGTCATAATCATCGTCATCATCGTCGTCATAATCATCGTCATCGTTGTCATCATCATCAGCATCATCATCGTTGTTTTCATTATCATCACCATAATCAACATTGTCATCATCGTCCTCCTCCTCATCATCATCATCGTCCTCCTCCTCATCATCATCATCATCCTCCTCCTCATCATCATCATCGTCCTCCTCCTCCTCATCATCATCGTCATCTTCATCATTGTCGTCAACGTCTTCATCATTTCAATCATCATCATCATCATCATTATCATCTCCATTGTCATCATCATCATCATTGTTTCCATTGTCATCATTGTCATCATCATCGTCTTCATCGTCATCATCATCATCATCATCACTATCATCATCGTCATCATCATAATCACCGTCATCATCGTCATCATCATCATCGTTGTCTTCATCATCGTCATCATCATCATCGTCATTGTCAGCACCATAATCACCATTGTCATCCTCCTCCCCCTCATCATCATCGTCATCGTCATTGTCATCATCATCATCCTCCTTATCATCATCATTGTCCTCCTCTTCATCATCATCATCATTGCCATTGTCATCACCATGATCATTGCGTGCTACAAAAGGGGGGCTAAAAACCTTAAGAGGGGACAAGGGATATATTTGAGCATATGTGCTCTAGAGAGATCATGCCTTAAGGTGATTTAAACATTGACATATAAAATAACGATGACCTTTCTTTATTGACCCACTAATCTCCATCTATACTTACCCTATCCTTCGAGCATTATTGGAAATAAATTTGAAAAAAAAACACTTAAATCCCCAAATTGACAAATTGACAACAATCAACTCCACATTCAAGATTAAGTTCCCCAAATTGAGTCACATTGTGATGGAAAAGGATCCTTTGAGAGAAAACATGAGCTGTAGTGCACCTGTATTAGAAAAGGAATGCTTGAGAAGAGGGCAAGGCATAGTGTACCCTCATATTCATTGCACTACCACAATGCCTTACAATGGTGCCAAAACCCACTCCTTCATGCATCATTACTCACCATTAACATTGTGCTAGTATGGATAGCGGAGGGGACTGAAATGTGCTAATAATGACACCTCACATGGAAATATAGAATATGGCCACACTTCTTTGTTTCACATGTTTTTTGAATAGTGAGTATATCCCACATTCTTAGCTCCATGTTGACACCAATTTTAAGGTCTTATGTGGCAACATGTTGTTATATTGAACCTTGAAACTTAGGGTGGACCACTACCATACCTCTTACCCCATCATTTTTTTCATATATTCCTTTAATCAACATGAATCGATTTTGAAAGCAATCCTTTGCCTAAGTTGTCACAATTGGGGAACCTATTCTGCCAAATTCATCGAAGGCTTTCACTTGACCCTAACCACAAGCAACACACTTATATAAATGTGCTTTCCCACATGGGGAGACCATAACTATAAAGTTATGCAAACATTGATGGAGAAAATAACAATACCTTTGGTTTACCAACCCACTAAGGTCCACATAGACTTCCCCTATCCTTTGAACAATAGTGAAAAATAAAAACAAAACCGAAATTCAAAATCAAAATCAAAATCAAAGAATATGAAAAGTGTCGTGTTTCACTTCATGCCCCTTTAAAAATAAAAAATAAAAAAACTAACATATCACAAATCTGCACCAAATTCATTGAAAATTTACACTTAAACCTAACTAACCACATGCACTACACTTTTATAAATATGCTTGTCCATAAAACTAAACCATGCCTCTAAGAAGATTTGACCATTTAAAAAGAAAATGACAATACCCTACCAAACCATTAAACCCCATGAAGCACTTACCTTTTGAACCATAGTGAAAATAAACAAACAAAAAAATTGACCATTTAAAAAGAAAATGACAATACCCTACCAAACCATTAAACCCCATGAAGCACTTACCTTTTGAGCCATAGTGAAAATAAACAAACCAAAAAAAACCCACACCTGAAATTCAAATTCATGGGACTTCAAACTAGGCGTCTTTCACTCCATGAACACCCTCAAACCAAACCCCAAAAAATAAAATGCGTTAAACTCTGACCCAAAGCCTCACCAAATCCAGTTATCTGGAGCAAAACCCCTTTGGTGGGAAAACCCCAGTTAAGAGCTTTCTGCCATGGCGAAGGACGAAGAATAGTTTCATGGCGAGATGGAGGAGCACCAGGTGAACGAAGAGTACAAAATATGGAAGAAAAACATGTTTTTTTTGTACGATCTGGTGATAATTCATGCCGTCGAATGGCCTTCACTCATTGTCCAATGGCTCCCAGAACCATAGTTTGGGTGAGGAGGATAAATAGGTCTTGGTGACCCGGAAGAATTATGGGAATGAATGAACTAGTTGTCTCTCGTCTAATGTCTCCTCGATCTGAAAGGCCTGTCAAGATTCTTGGCCGAGAAGATTCCAGCGTGTCATTTTTCGCTTTCCCTTCACCTCTTATTTATTTATTTTATGCCATGAATTCTCTCTGTAATGGGATTTTGGTTGCATGCTAATACGAGACAGTATAATAGAGCTTACACTTGATTTTTCTGGAGGAAATTCCAAATAAGACAGTGTCGGATGCATTCCCCATCCATTTCCACCGCAATAATATCACTCTTTAATGAAGAAATCCTCATTGGTAAATATTTCCATGCCTACATATCTTTCGTTCACTGTTGTTAATGTGCTCAACCTGCTTTCAACCTACTTTGACATCACTTACATGTTCTCAAGTTTTAAAACGAAAAAAAATGGAGAAAAAGAAGGCGAGGAATATAATACCCTTCTCTTTTGTTCCCAGTTCTATCCATGCACAAGATTGAAAAAAATAATAAAAAGAGCTAGGAATTCCTGAGTGTCGATGAGCACTCAGAGACTGTACTTTATATTCAATTTTCAGTCATGATGTGTTTTTTAGTTTTGTTTTGAATTATTATTCTRTGTTAGTGAAGCTGATGGCTTCACTATAACTCTATKCTTATTAGACACCCACATTCTCATGGGAGGTACACACCTTGGTAGCACTTTGTGTGTTGGTGGATGGCTTGAACGTACTCGGGTCACTTAAGCAATTAAGTAATTCTTCATCTCAACAACCAATCTTTGCAATATGCTAAATTGCAGATAGTATCGTGTCAATATGTCCATGCATTCAGTTTTTATTTTCACCCAAATGATCCATGGTATATCATTTCCAAAAGACCTCAAAATATGTTGCTATGCGGTATGAATGAAAGGAATTGTATTTCCCCTTAATGTCCAGTGAAAGGAGATTGTACCCGAGGGAAATTATACAACCTCCAAAAAAGAAACTCTAAGTTCAAAATCCTGGTCAGAATATATTTTATTACCTCTTTTGAATTGGCATTCTATGTGTATTCTAGTCAAGTGCTGAGAGGGAGAAGTTAGTTTTATTCTATGTGTATTTGAGATTGTTAAGTACTTTATGCTTCATGCAAAACACCTCTGGATCGATTCCCTGGGATGGCTAAGTCTGTTATGTGCCTCACTAAATTTCCCTAACAAGTCAGGCTTGGTAATCAGTGTTGACAGGTCTACAGTGGGCACCATCCTTGAACTGGGCACCATCCCTGAACTGCAAGGAAGTGCCAAGGGGTTTCCCTGTTGTTGGAGCCACCCTTGTTTTTCACCTCACGAAATTTTCAATTTTTGATACTTGAGATCTAAAGTTGCTTTTTTTCTCCTTCCGAAATCCTAAAACTCTAGAAATCTTGTCGCCTGATCAAAAATGCTTTTCCCGCTTTCAAAACGGAACCATTCTCGCAAATATGTTTGCTCTTTTGTTTTGTTTTGGGGTCTCGCAAGGCGGGCACTTTAATTTTTGAATTCACAAGTCCCGAGTCGCGAAATTGCGAACTCGATTTTAATTTTCACCCAAGGCATTAACTAGGGTAAAACCTTTAACCCATGATTAGACGTCGTCGAGATTTCACGCCTCGGCATGCATCAAACCCAAGTTTTTGTTCTTACAGCCCCGATATCCGAGAACACGATAACCATGTAATAACCTTGGTCAGAAGTTAAAGATTAAAAAACTAACCATGGTTAAAATTTAGTTCTCGGCGCTTCACCACTCGGTACTTTCTGTCATAAAGATAAGTCGCCTAAAACCCCGACTCACGAGGTTGCGAGATGATTATAGCAAGATTAATTAATAGCCTAATCTAAGATTTCCTTCCCGTAATTTGGGCCTTTATTATCGTCACATCGCGATGTCGCGATATCGCGACTCGGCATATCATTTTCCCAAAAGTCTGTATCCAAAGTTCCGAGTCGCGATATGGAAAATAAATTAATTATATAATTAAAGATGCGCCAAATCACAGTTACGGTTAATTAAGCTAAAATCGGCACTCGCAGTCTCGCGAGTCGAAGAGTCGAAATGTAAAAAGGAAATTCATGATGCAGCGAAAGGCGAGAAAAGTATTTAAGTCGTTAAGATTTGTAATTTCAAATTAAACGGGATACGTCCTGTGCATCGAGGTTGACACACTTCACGAGGTATTTACTTGCTCTCCATAACCCGATTGCCTGTCAAGCCGCCGAACATTGATGACATTAATGAAGAAATTAGGGTAAATCCACGAATAAATAAGATCGGATTTATACAATAAATTTGGTTTTATTTGCGATTTGACAGACTTATTTCAAGGGTACAGGATTTTCAAATATATACGAGAGTTTCGTTCTATTTTAAACATTTCCCATAAACGCACACAGCTCACCTTTCTCCGAGGGAACTCATTTCCGCATGTATACACAGGTCTATTGCAGAAGAGCGAAAAAGCAAGCGTCAGCCATGGCTCCGAGAAGAGCAGCGAAAGCGAGTGTCGATGTTGCAGCGTAGGGTCCAGACAACATCTCAGATACTTCACCTCGGACTAGCGGCTCAGTACCCACCTGGTCGTTTATTTCAGACATTCTGTAATCCGAGTTGGTAAACTATTCAGACTCAGATGACGATGACAATGATATTGTGAAGGACGATCTGAACACTAAGTACAAGACAATTGTTTAGTCGGGGATGCACCTGGTTGCAACCAGACCTCGGTTGCTCCCATACTACGACATGATACGATGGGCATTGGATCACATCGACCTACCCACCAGAACTATCATGAATGACCGACGGACCACGGTCGGGACTTTCAGACCAGAGCATATCCAATCTATGTATAAGCTACCTGCGACTTCTGAATATACATATGGCAATGAATTACTAGAGGAATTCAAAAAGAATGAGTGCGAAGAATATGATAAAACCATGCCTAGTTTGATAAAAGATTGGGTTTCGCGCTCCGCGACATTCAGAGAGAATGACAAGGGCGTGTATTCAATTTCTGCGCTGGAGCCACAGTACATGTATGTGGCGATGATGACATGCCGACTTTTCGGATGGGAGGATACCGTGCATTTTTACATCCAATGGGTACCTCTCATCTTTCGGGTAGCATAAGGTTGCTCATTTAATTGGGCGAAGATGCTCTCCGACAGTCTTTTCAACAGGGTCACAGAGTACCGAGAGAAAAAAGAAGCTGGGAGACCATCCAGATTCTTCATGTCTGCATATATCATGGACGCAATATGCTCCATGACACCTTTTCCTTTGATGAATTGGGCTTGGAGTCCAACCCAAGAAAAAACTGTGCATGAGTACCACGACAAGTTGTGGGAAAATAATGCAAATAAGTTTATTTATGAGATTTTCAACTGGGTGATGGTGCCCCTGCACATCGCCATTTTTGGTCTTTCTCCACCCCACATCTCAGATAGCATTGCTTCGAATCTGAGCAGTATCGCGGATTGGTATGTTGAAGAAGAATTCTCCTATTTTAGAGTTTTCGGAGATGTTGTTCCTCCTCTGGCGCTACCGATGTTCATCCCCAACAAGCTGGCCTGTCGTGAGATTGCTCGACAAACAGTGATTGGCGGAGTGAGTAAAGAGCTCGAAGCGTCATCAAAGAAGGTATGGTCGTTTTTCCCTGTTCGGCTTAATTCCTATTCCTTATTAGATTTCGGACATTCTAAGGCTGAGGCTGCAACCTTAGAAGACTTGAGCCTAGTCTCTATTGAGTACAAAAAGCATGATCCTCAGAGAATTGTAAGCACCCATTTGGGAAATTGTGGATTAAAGAGGTTTGAACACGAGTGTTCACCTTTGGATGATGTTTTTCGAGGGGCAAGGTCCTATGTGGAAGTACAATTCTGAATCAGATCTCTGGCACCCGAAGCCAGGGATTCTGTTTTAAAATTTCAGGAGCATAGGAAAAGATGCCTCCCCGTTGTGCTAGGATGTTTGGGACTTTCCAAGGATAAAGAAAAGGAGGCCGAAAGTTCTGAGGGGCAAACTTCTAATCCCTAAAAACGTCAGGAACGGGAGCAGGAGAAGAATCCTGAACAGGAGAAGAGTCCCGAGCAAGAGAAGAATCCCGAACAGGGGAAGAGTCCCAAACACGGGAAGAGTCCCGAGCAGGAGAAGAATCCCGAAACAGAAAAAGGGACAACTGACCCACCCAAGGAACATGGTCCAGAGATGGAAGTGAAAAACACTGACCCGCCTGAAACTCAGAATCCAGAGACAGGGATAGAGACGAAGACCTCCGATCCTCCGAAAGAGCAGGACTCACGCGTCACACCAGGAAAGGCGGCGAAGCAGATCGAACAACCCATCACCTCTGTCACACCCTTGCAGTCAGCACAGGGAAACGTTAGCGAGGGATGGATATTTGGTGAAGAACTAAGACCTATAAGGGCAGAGGAACTCCCCCCTAATGAGTTCTTTTTTGACAGAAAGAGAAAAGCTGTAGT
>SNQJ01S0022671.1:97866-121415 GCA_010110895.2 Picea sitchensis | reverse complement strand
TTGTTATTGATAATTGAGTTGTATTTAATTTAAAATATTTTGGAAAAAGAGAATTCTAGGAAGTTTTTGAGAAAACTTTTAAAAGAAATTTAAAGAATGTTTTTCCACATTATTAGATAGTATTTCTAATAAACATATCGGTATAGATTAGTGTTTCCATTCCATTTATAAATATTTAAATTGAAACCTGAGCGATTGATCGATAAATTTATAATGGTCCCGAATGAGCAAATGAGTGATTGATCTACCTATCTAAAATCGAGTTCACAAGAAAGCGAGTGATGAATCAATCAATTGGTCTAAAAAGAAAAGTTATAAATAGATCAGATTAAAACAAAAAAAAAAAAGGCATAGAAAAATTAAAAAAATGATAACACATAAAAAGAGAATAAAAAAACACAAAATTAATAGAAATAGAAAGAGAGCTTATGAAAATAACATAGGGTTAAAAGAGAAGAGAACAAAAATATCTTTTTAAATTTTAATTGTTTTATGATTTTATTTTTATTAAAAATTGGAATTTGATTTAAAAATAATTTTAATGATAGTAATGGATATTTATATATATTGTTTTATTAAAAATAGGTTGATAAATTATTTCTATGTAAAACAAATTAAAGGATTGAGTTGGGGAATTGTAAATGAAATTTAATTTACAAAATGATAATAGACTAAACAAGTAACTGATGTTTGAAAGTGTTTACATCATGTTTAGGGGTGCTTCATGTGATGTGGGGTGTGTGGTGTATGGATGACTTTTGATGGTTTCGTGATGGACATAAACATTGGAGTTAGCTTGCTCATTGATNAATAGACTAAACAAGTAACTGATGTTTGAAAGTGTTTACATCATGTTTAGGGGTGCTTCATGTGATGTGGGGTGTGTGGTGTATGGATGACTTTTGATGGTTTCGTGATGGACATAAACATTGGAGTTAGCTTGCTCATTGATTACTAGACCTTGTCATGATGCTTTTGTGGCATTCTTCCTTAGAGCATTGGAGGCCTATGGAGTTGGGTGACTTCTTCATGTAGTTGGCACATGGAGGTTGTTGGTTGCTTGGGAGGATGATTTTCCTTGGAGGAGGAGCGTTGGGCATCCTTGAGGATGGTGTTGAGTCCTAGATGACGTGGGGTCACTTTGTTGCTTTGATGTAGGATTGTACTTAACTTGATGACATTTGGATTGAGGAGTGATCGTGTAGGTAGGGTGGAACTAGAGGAGCACATGGCTTAGGAGCAACATTGAAGCATTGGAGGCCTTTGGAGGAGGAGTGTTGAAGCATTGAAGGCCTTTGAAGGAGGAGCAATAGACACCTCTCATGGAGTGTTTATCCTTGGAGCCTTGCTTGTTGGATGTGCATACCTTGGAGCTTGACATGTGTCACCTAGAGTTGGAGTGCTCCACATGTGGTCCTATCTTGTGTAGAATTAGGTTTCTCGTAGTGGACTATGTCCACTTTGTATTGTTGGCCTCCCTCACATCTCTTGTAAGTAGAGGGAAAAGAGAGTTATTTGATATACTCATACTTGTTCACTCTTGTACTCACATGCTTGAGTTAGAGATGTGATACTAGGGTGGAGTTGTCTTGTAATCTTCTTCATGTGTATTTTCTCTCTTTATCTTAGATGTTGGGATCTTGGAGGAATTTCAAGGGAATACTAGGGTTAGGGTTTCACCCTAAGGAGACAAAGAAGACTAGGGCTTGCGATAAACCATAGAGGGGCAAAGATAACATTTTATATTGTAGCACTCGTGAGAGAAGAAGATTGGGGTATTGTGACATTTGGAGACTTTAGTGCTACTTATTATGCTTATTGTGGAGGAGAAAATGAGGAGACATCTTGTACATTAGTGGAATGCAAGTGTAGGTGCCAAGGAAGACTTATTAGTTGTGATTCCAGCTTGTTAAGGATATTTGGTGGAGTGGCTGAATTTGGTTAGGAGTGATTCTAAGATAGGAGGAGTTGCTGGCTAGGTTTTTGTAATCTTCCCAACTAGGATTTATGTTTGCTGTCCAACTTATTATTTCTCTTTATGTGATTTTTTCAAACACTTACCAACTTCTTATATCAATTTGCATTTTAAAAGAATAATATTATCAAACATGTTGCATGCATCAATTACTGAGACAATAGAGAATATAATATTGAAATCTTATTATGATCTGGAACAACAATACAATGATCCCTAATGGATGTAAAACAACTGCAAAATACTCCTAACAAGCAGGTCTAATGGCTGCAAGAAAACTGCAATATCTACTAACAAGAACAAATCAACAAACCTGGTAATGATGCCAAAATATCCTCAATAGGTGAAATTCCCTCCTATGAACTATCTAACCCTTGCTGGTGTGGTGTCAACCTGCTTCTGGGACACCCACTGCAACAACCTGGTCATCGTACCTAAACATTCCTGCAAGTTACAAAGGTCCTCATTGGACGAGGCTGGGCAACATGTGGGACCTCGCGAAATACCTTGTACTCCACCCATGAGGGTGAATTAGGTCAAGGTTTCTCCAAACCCTCTCGAAACTCGCATCGTTAGTGATCAACCTCCTTCGTACAATCTCCATAAATTCCCTGTGCAAGCTGCTATACCTCCAAAAATCCCTCCAAGATGATGCCAACCACAAATGAAACTCAAGTGAAGATCTCAGGTGGATCCTCCTTCTTGCTTAACTAGGGTGGGTATTGCACCACCGAAACCAGACTGCAATGGTGGAAGGGTTTTTCCCAAAACCCCAATGAAAAAGATGGCTACAAGAGCACTCCAATAATATCAAATCATAATGCCAAAGTGAGAGGATACCCCTCCTTTTATTCTTCCTCCGATCCTTCTAGATATTTCCCTTCTTTGACCAAATCAAACCTTAAACTTATTTCTCCTTTAATTATTACTTAAACATTAAAAATACATTTTTAATGCTTAAGTGGTCAATTTTATTTAATGTCACTTTATAATAATATTTTTCCACCAAAGTGACACCAAACAAACCCCCCTCGACTCCCTTTTTCATGTTGACTATAGCCTGCAGGACTCGTATAGGCTACTAAGTCATCCTTTGTCGTGCTTAGCTGGGAGGGGACATTACAATCCTCCCTTCCCGAGATTGCTTGTCCTCAAGAAATTCCAAATCAGGGTGCTGTAAAATCTTCTATCCTTCCCAAGTGGCATCCTTCATAGGAAAACCTCCCCAAATGACTAGGTACTCCCGGATGAATCTACTCCTCAACTTCCTTTCTCTGGTATCACCAATTTTCTTAGAAGTCAGGACCAACTATCTCTCCTCATCTAACGGAGGAATATCTTCCGAAGTGGTGACTTGCTGTCCCAACGCCTTCTTGAGGCAAGATTCATGAAAGACATTGTGGATCTTGCTGTCCTTTGGAAACTCCAACTCATATGCCACTTCTCCAACTCTCTTGAACACCCTGTATGGTCCATATAAGTGAGGCTTCAACTTCTCTGCACCACTCCTCTTCAACGAGGATTGTCTGTATGACTGTAATCAAAAGAAGACTAGATCCCCAACTTCAAAGCTGCGCTCCACCCTATGCCTATCTGCATACATATTTTTTTGGTTCTAAGCATAGATGATTTTAGGGGCTAAATTTTGCAAATGGGCTAATTTTCCATGGTTTTTCCCAAAAAATGATTTGCCAATTTCCATTTTTTCTAAAAATTATTCGCCCAAATTCCATAGAATAAATTTATCTTCCCTTAAAAATCGCCAAAATTTTATAGAAACTATATCAAATTCTTAGAAATTTGAATATTTTTACAAAACTATCGCCAAACATTTTAAATTTTGCATATTAAGGACTAGTAAGATTAGCCCAGGTTTCTACATTTTATTATAAATTTCCATCCTTAAAATTATCCCTGGTTCTAAGCAACCTTCAAATTCTTCTTCAAGGCTCTCAAGATGTCTTGACTCTCTTGCAGCCAATCTTTGGCCTTGGGAGCTCTGCTCTCCCCAAATTCCAAATCTACAAATGATGGGACTTTGTAGCCATACAATGCCCATAATAGGCTCATCCCAATGGAAGTGTGATAGGTGGTGTTGTAGTAGTGCTCCCCAAGATGCAACCACTTTATCCATGCCCTCTACTGCCTTGACACATAATTCCTAAAGTACCCCTTAATCCACTTTTTCACGATCTCCGTCTATCCAAGGATGATAGTTGGTATTGGGTTTCAACTCTTTCCCTGATAATCTGAGCAGCTCCTACCAAAATGCGCTAAGGAATCTTCTATCTTGGTCACTGACTATGTATCATGGAAATCCATGTAGCCTGAACACTTCCCTGAAGAATATGTCCGCTACCTGGGATGCACTATACTCTGAAGGAATGACAAAGAAATGTGCATATTTGGTCAATCTATCCACCACCACATAGATGCAATCCCTACCCCGAACTTTCAGTAACCCTATGATAAAATCCATGGAAATGATTTCCCATTTATGCTCGGGAATCGACAATGGCTGGGGAAATCTTGCAGGATGTGTAAGTTCTGACCTATTCTGCTGACAATTCATGCACTCCCTCACATCGAAGAAAATTCTCCTTGAGACCCTTCCATGAGAATCTCTCGCTTACCTTCCTGTAGGTCTTTAGATATCACGGGTGCCTTGCTAGTGGTGTCTCATGTATTGTCCTTAGAATCTTATCCTTGAGTGTGAACTTAAGGGAAAGATAGGTCCTTTATTTGTAGTAGATGATGCCATTCACTACCCTGTAACTGTCATCCTGAATAACACCCTCCATCATCTCATAGGAAAATGTGTTCTTGGAGTACTCCACCAAGAGAATGGACATCCAGTCCGCTGAGATCTCCGTCATGGAAAATGATGCAGGTCTCCTAGATAAGGCATTAAAAACTATGTTCTTTTTACCTTTTACATACTCGATGTCAAAATCATATGCCTACACCTTACTTACCCACTTCTTCTGCCTCTTGTTCAGATCCCGTTGCTCCAAGAAATATCTTAAGCTGTTGTGGTCAATCCTAACCATAAAGCATCCTCCCACTAGGTACTATCAAAATTTGGCCAATGCATGCATGATGTCCAAAATATCGTTATCATAGATAGGATAGAGCTTCTCGGGCTCCCTCAAATTCCTACTCTCGAAATCTATTCGGTGTTGATTCTGCATCAACACAACTCCTATCCCTTCATTGGATGCATCACACTCCAGTACAAAAGGCTGTGTGAAATATGGAAGTGCCAATACTGGGAAAGTACTCATAACCTTCTTCATTCTATCGAATGTTGATTGTGCATCCTCTGACCATTAGAAGGCTCGTTTCTTGGCGAGGTATGTCAATAGTGAGCCTAGTTGTGAAAACCCTTTTACAATGCACCTGTAATAGCTGCATATCCCGAAGAATCCCTATAACTTTGTAAGTGATTTGGGGGTAGGCCAATCTAATATCGTCTAGATCTTCTTCTGATGCACCTTCACTTCCTCGACACCAATCATGTGTCCCAGATATAATATATCTATTAATCCAAACTCACATTTTTCCTCGGAAAAAAGTGACTACTCCTCCATAATGGTGAGAATCTCATCCACATGCTTCAGATGTTCCTCCCAATTCTTGCTATAGATCAAAAGATTTTTAAAGGAAACTAGTAAGAATGTCCTCAATTGTTTTTTGAAGATGTGGTTCATACATGATTGTAAGGTAGCATGAGCATTGGCCAGTCCAAAGGGCATGACTAGAAACTCGTAGTGCCCATAATGACATCTGGATGCTTTCTTATGAATATCTTCCTCTCTAACCCTGATCTATTGGTACCCTAATCGAAGATCAATCTTCAAGAAGTACACCGGCCCATGTAGTTAATCTAACAACTTGTCAATCCTCGGTATTGGGTATCGGTTCTTGATGTTTTTCTTGTTTAGTTCCCTGTAGTCGATGCACATCCTCAATGTTCCATCCTTCTTCTTAACTAGTACTACTAAAGAGGCGAAGGGACTAGAACTGGGCATGATGTTCCCCATCTCAAACAATTCTTTTATGGCCTTCTCGATCTTGTCTTTAAATTTATTTGTATTCCTGCATGGTGTGGTGATCACGAGCTTCGCCCCCTCCTCTATCTCGATGATGTGCTCAAATCCCATGTCAGGTGGCCGTCCTGCTGGTAGTGGCCCGAAAACCTTATCATGTTTTTCAAGCAACTCCTGTATATCCACATGGTAATGATGATGATCCTATGATGGATTCTGCATGGTGATCAGGCATTCCACTGCGCAAGCCATGTCCCCGTGTCTAAAAATGGCCTCCATATGTTTGTTTTATATGATCCCCGGGACTCCGGTGGACATACCTCTCAAAAACATCCATTGACCATCCTTTTCCCTGAATTCCATCCTCATTTCCTGATAGTTCATATTAATATCCCCAAGAGAGTATAACCACTAGACACCAAATACCATATGAGTGTCTGCCATATATACAACATAAAATTCATCGATCAACGTGTAATTTCTCAATGTCACATTTAATCTCCTGATCCTATGATTACATGTCATATTGTACTCATCCACAACTACCACATCGAAGCCTTCAAAATCCTAGGTAGGCATGCGTCTCCTAGCAATCAGTGCTACGCCAATGAAGTTGTGGGTGGCCCCACCATCGATCAGTGTGATAAATATGTTCCCTTGTAAGAGCCCTCTGATCCTGAAGGTGTAGTACTTGATAACTCCAGAAAGTGTGGCAATGGCCACTTTATTAACACCTTCCTGCAATTGTGCATGTGTTGGGTCCTCGGGGTGTGATAGTTCTGCCTCACTATTGCTTTTCCCATTATCCTGAGCATGGACTACCTCTTCCTCACTATCATCCTCTTCATCAGAAAGTAACTCTATGTAGTGTACTTTCCCATTTCCCATACATCAATGATCTATCTCCCACATATATTTGCAACTGAAGCAAAGTTTCTTCCTCCTTAGATTTCTTTGAGTCTCCTCATCCATCTTGTGCTTCCCTGTCCAGGGATTCTAGGGCAACTTCATCTCCTTACCCCCTTGAGAAGTGTAGGGTTTTGTTGGTACCTTCTTGGAGACTGTGTCCCTCATGTCCTGGGTTCTCATGATGGTCTCCTGCAATGTGGTTGGCCTAATGGCCTTCACCCATCCTCTTATTTATACCCTCCGTAAATAACATCACTAACCTATTCTAAGAAATATCTGTCACCATAACTGCCATCCTCTGAAAATCGGTGATGTATGCATCTGGTGTACCTATCTGTATCAACTATGCCAACTCCTGAAGCGTATCTCTTGATCCTTCTTGTCGAACCTGTCCATCAAAATCTGGGTGAAGTCCACATATGAAGTGTTGTTGGCGTGCCCCAATGTCACCAACCCATGATACCACCACTCATGAGCTTCTCCTTCCAAGTGAAGGGTGTCATACTTAATTTCTTATGCTTCATTCATTGGGTTAAGTTGGAGGCAAGTGTCCAACTTATGTACCCATGTTGCTGTGCTCTTGGTAGACCCATCGAAGGGTGGGATAGTAAACCTATCCACCTTGCAGATGAGATCAAATTTCTGTGGGTTCTACACTCCTATGTTCCACTCTCTAGGTATGTACTTCAGTTTGAAGTCGTAGAAGTCATTATAGGAAACTTTTCCACTCTCTAGGTATGTACTTCAGTTTGAAGTCGTAGAAGTCATTATAGGAAACTTTCTCACATATATCTTCATCTATCATCCTGTACTCCCTGTATGAGGTATTAATATAAAGTCCCTGATCCAATTGCTCATGTGCTCTTGTAGGATTCCCTATTAAGAACTGTGGTAATAGGGGTCTAGGGATTCTCAAGAGCTTTCTCTAAGTTGGGGTGTGGTTATTACTACCCTTCACATTTATCCTGTCACCCCAATGGGATCCACTGGGTTCACCTTGGCCTACACCATTCGTATTCCCACGTTGGCCCAGTAGTTGTGTGAGAACCTCAAGGGTATGCTGCTGGAACCTTGTTGTCTCTGCTTGTCTTTGGGATGCCTCATTCTGTCCCTTGACAATATCCTTTAATATTTGTAACATAGTTCCTTCACGATTGTTTCCCATGCTTCCTTCTGGCTCTGAATCTGTTTGGTTTTCTTCCGTTTCTCCTTCCGGTGACCCTCGAGACGATTGTCCTCCACACCCCTTTCTCCTAGGCATCAATGTAGTCACAGGTTGGTAGAATCACCAACACTGATACCATTGTAATGTTCCCAACTAGGATTTATGTTTGTTGTCCAAATTATTATTTCTCTTTTATGTGATTTTTTCAAACACTTAACAACTTCTTACATCAATTTGCATTTTAAGAGAATAATATTATCAAACATGTTGCATGCATCCATTACTCAGACAATAGAGAAGATAATCTTGACATATTACTATGATCTGGAACAATAATAAAATNATTTTTTCAAACACTTAACAACTTCTTACATCAATTTGCATTTTAAGAGAATAATATTATCAAACATGTTGCATGCATCCATTACTCAGACAATAGAGAAGATAATCTTGACATATTACTATGATCTGGAACAATAATAAAATGATCCCTAATGGCTATAAAACAACTGCAAAATACTCCCAACAAGCAAGTCTAATGGCCGCAAGGAAACTACAATATCTACTAACAAGAACAAATCAAGAAACTTGGTAATGATGCCAAAATATCCTCAATAGGTGAAACTCCGTCCTATGAACTGTCTAACCCTTGCTGGTACGGTGTCGATCTGCTCTTGGAACACCCACTGCAACAACCTAATCCCCGTACCTGAACAATCCTGCAAGTTGCATAGGTCCTCGCTGGATGAGGCTGGGCAAGAAGTGGGACCTCGCGGGACAAGATCCTGCCAACACATGGGGCCTTGCGGGACACCTCATACTCCACCCATGAGGGTGACTCAGATTAGGGTTTCTCCAAACCCTCTTGAACCCTGCGTTGTTTGTGATCAAACTCCTTCGTACAATCTTCGGAAATTCCTTACGCAAGCCGCTATACCTCAAGAACTCCCTCCAAGATGATGCCAAACACAAATGAAACTCAAGTGAAGATCCTGGGTGGATCCTCCTCCTTTCCTAGCTAGGGTGGGTATTGCACCACTGAAACCAGATTGCAATGGTTGAATGGTTTTTCCCAAAACTCCAACAAAAACACTGGTTACAAGAGCACTACAATGATATATCAAATCATAATGAGAAAGTGAGAGGCTACCCCTCCTTTTATTCTTCCTCCGATCCTTCTATATCTTTCCCTTCTTTGACCAAATCAAACCCTAACCTTATTTCTCCTTTAATTATTACTTAAATATTAAAAATGCATTTTGAATTCTTAAGTGGATAATTTCATTTAATGTCACTTTATAATAATATTTTTCGACCTAAGTGACACCAAACAAACCCCCCTTGACTCCCTTTTTCATGTTGACTATATCCTACGTGAGTTGTATAGGCTACTAACTCATCCTTTGTTGTGATCAGTTGGGAGGGGACATTATAGTTTTCTTATGGTTTTTGTAGCTAGGGTTTGGACACTTGACTTCTACTAGATTTGTGATAAAGTTGTGGTATGTACTTGTACTTCATCTCTTATATATATATATATATAT
This sequence comes from Picea sitchensis, assembly GCA_010110895.2. Taxonomy (NCBI): domain Eukaryota; kingdom Viridiplantae; phylum Streptophyta; class Pinopsida; order Pinales; family Pinaceae; genus Picea; species Picea sitchensis. Next base: position 111,773 of record SNQJ01S0022671.1, on the reverse strand, counting down.
ATATATATATATATATATATATATATATATATATGAAGTTTGCATCTATCCAAGTATTGTGTACTTGCAAATTTAATTTTCATTTTATGTTATCTTCGTGATTGGGTAGTTTCTAACACTTGTTCACGTTCATTTGACATAACACATACCTAAATTGGTTAAGCGATTTATCATGTATCTTGAATATAAAGGAGTAGATTTAAATTGCTATTATAATTTGCTGTAATAAGAGAATTAAGATCTATTATATGATTGAAAAAGTGTAATGTACCCCAACTTGATCGAGGTCCATTACATGCAGAATACACATAAAAATAAATATTTTCTGTGAACATATCCTGTAGCTTACCAACTATAGGAAAACACACAGATTTAACTATCTCATGATACCATTAATTTAAATTCCACTACAACATACTAAACTAATCATGAATGCAATTAATAAATTCATCACAATAACTTATAAATAATTCTCATACACAAAGTAAATGTAGAGCAATTAAACTTATAAAATTAACACATGAATAGATAAAACACTTTTCTTTTCAATTAGTTGTGCAACCAACTGCTTGGGATGGGCGTTCCACCCAACCATAGAATTTTTTTCTAAATATCAACAACAAGTCATCCCCGAGTTGGGTCTAAGAATCCACAAAAGAGGGTGTCTCTCACTATCCACTCATAGCTTAGAAAATCCCACAACCCATTGGCATTCTCCTATAGGTATCCCAATTTTCCACTAGCTCTCTTCCTCTCGACCTGCCCAACCCAAGGAATGTACCCCTTCATTGATCTCAGTTCATTGAGCATCCCATTAGTTTATCAGGGTCTCTTTGACACATGTAACCATGAATATCACTACTAGGAAACTCAAGAGAACTCACTTCTAGGAAAACTACCAAGAAATAAAACAACAAAAATGTTTCTGCTCCAGTGCAAATCACACACAAGAGTTCACTCTTCAATCCTTACAAATTGGTTTCTTCTACAAGTCTGACAACTTGCCTCTTCTGCAATCCTGAAAACTTGCTTCTTTATCTCACAGCTCCAAAACGCTCTAGAATTTTTCCTCCATTACTGCTCTAGCTCCATTTCTCTTCCCTTGTTGTCTCCTCCTTCCCATACAAAAACATGATTGTCTAAAATTGCTGTCTGTGCCCATATAAATTTTCTCCCTTTTCCTTCCTACTTGACTTACACTCTTTCCCAATCTGATTTTACCCAGTTCCCAACTCTCAATAACAAAGGGATGTGACTCTCACACCCACCCTCTTACATGTATTCAATGATTGGGATTTTCCACACTAAAGGGAAAAATCATAAGGTTCACTCAAAACATTAAAGATGGGAAAAGGATTTGGGAATTTAACTCATGGCTAAAACCCCCTTTCTATACCCCTCCCCACTCATGGATTACTTAGTCCCCGATCTCTGTCCATGTTCCCTAGCAGGTGGCATCACATTTTGTTTATTAAAATTTAGAAATAAAAATCACATATACATCACTTGGCCACAACCATACATTATATCTACATTAAGCATCATTTAAACTGAGGATTATAGTGGGGATGTTACATTCCCCCTCCCCTACAATTGTGCAACGTCCTCAGTGCATTGCACTATGCCGATATGCCTACAAACATTTACATCGTAAAACTTATAAAAATAAAATTCTGCAGTATTTATAACTCCAACAACAATTCCAACCATAACCTCCTATACCTTTCATCCCGCTGACCGAAGGAACCTACCCCCTTCACTGCTCTCAGTCCATTAGGCTACACCATTTTTTTATCAGGGCTATCAATGTAGGTGACTAGGAAGACTCTCAAATGTCGTTCCAGAACTCTAGCTGCCCTAGAAAAATCGAGTCTTGCATTTTTAGCTTCTATTTTCTTCAAAATTTTCAAACATTTGTGAGTATTCCTCCCACATAGTCTCCTCGTGATCCCATGTAGCATATTCAGGACTGTAGTAGGTCCATTGAACCTTTAACAACCCTATATATTTGTTCTTGAGTACTTTGAATTTCTAGTCCAAGATGCGTACTGTATCCACTCATAAGTTTCCTTCGTGTTCCATCTGGATCATAGACCAATCAATTATGTGGTCAGGTTCATGTACATATTTCTTTAATGGTGACACATGGAATACATTATTCACTCTCATGGATGTAGGCAATGATATCATGTATGCACCTGATCCTATCTTCTCTAATATTTTAAAGGGATGATAATATCTTGCTGCCAGTTTCAGGAAGAAACCCACTCTTAGCAAAATTCTCTTCGATTTCACTTTCAAAAATACATGTTTAACCACTTTAAAATATATGAAAACCTTGTTCTTTTAAGAATAATTTTTTTTCTTGTCCCAGGAAACCTTTAAATTCCGCCTGATCCTCTCCATCTTCCCTTCCATTTCCTTCAATAAATCTATCCCAATAAAAACTCTATCTGCTAGGTTATCCTATCTTATTGGTGTGTTACACCTTCTACCATACAATGCTTTGAACAAGATCATTTTTATTGAGGTTTGATACCCATTATTGTAATCAAATTCAACTAAGTGGATATAGGCTTCCCACTTGGATGGATGGTCCATCACATACATTATGAGCATGTCTTCAATTATCCTGTCGTTCCTTTGTGTTTTTCCATCAGACTCTGGGTGATATGTTGTACTAAGATTTAAATTCGTTCCAAAGCCTTTGAAAAATCCTTTCCAAAAATTGGGTGTAAACTTGGGATCTCTGTGTGAAACAATCGCCATGTGCACTTCATGTAGTTTGGAAACTTTTTTCATGTATATCTCTGCAATATTTGCTGCCTTGTGAGTGGTCTTCATAGGAATAAAATGTGTAGCCTTAGTTAATTTTTCCACCACTACCATGTTGGAATCATGATTTTTCATTGTCCTTGGTAACTTGGTTATGAAATCGACTGTGACTACATCCCATTTCTATTCTTGAATGGGAAATGGATGTAACAACCCAACTAGATGTCTATGTTTTGTCTTCACCTTCTGGCACTTTAGGCACCTAGCTATGTAATTAACTACTTCTTTCTTCATTCCGGGCCAAAAATATTGGCTCCTCACAGTTGAAATCGACTTTTGATATCTTGGGTTTCCAACGTATGACACATTGTGCATTTTCCTCAACATTGTATTTTTCATCTCTCTGGAGTTTGACACATATACGTTTCCTTGGTACATAAGAAATCCATATTCCTTCAACTCAAAATATTTAAATTTCTACTACAAATTGCCCTGCTGTAATCCACCTCTTATTTGCAAGTAACACTGATATGAGTTTGTAGCTTCAAGAATTTTGTCTTTCATATCAATCCTCTACATGCTAATGGCAACAATATGCATCTCATGCGCTCTTCTGCCAAGTGCATCAACCACCTAATTTTCTTTGCCTTTGATATGTTTAATTTCGAAGTCATATTCACTAAGAAATTCAAGCCATCTAGTTTGCCTGACATTTAATCTTGGCTGTCCAAACAAATGTTTCAAACCGCAATGGCCAGTCCTTAGCTCAAATTTTTGACCCATGAGGGAATGTCTCCACATTTTTAGTGCATGAATAATGGCTTCTAATTCTAGATCACATGTATCATAATTCCTCTCATGCTCTTTTAATTTTCAGGACTCATAGTACATCACATGATCTTTTTGAGTGAGGAATCCATCGAGCCCTTCCTTGCATGCATTAGTGCACACAACAAAATCTTTATCCGAATCTGCAATCTTCAATATTGGTGCACTGGTCAATATGTCTTTCAACTATTGAAAACTTGCATCACATTCAAGAATCCATTCAAATTTCACTCCCTTCTTTTGCAAAGAAGTGCTGGGGATTGCAATCTTTGAAAATCCTTTTATGAATCTTTGGTAATAACTTGCAAGACCCATGAATGATATGCCTTCTACCACATTTCTTGGTGTTGTCCATCCTCTAATAACTTCTATCTTCTCGATATCCATGCTATCCCATCTTCTGAAATAATGTGACCCAAGTAATGGATCTTCCTTTGATAAAAGATGCACTTACTTATCTTGGCATACAATTTATGCTCTCTTAAAACTTGCAACACCATTATTAGATGTTGCTCATGTTCCTCTTCTATTTTTGAGTAGATGAGAATATCGTCCAGAAACACAATTACAATTTTTTCTAGGTACTCCATGAACACTCCTTTCATTAGGCACATGAAAAAAACTAGGGCATTTGATAGCCCAAATGGCACTACCACATATTCATAATTCCTGCATCTTGTCTTGAATGTTGTCTTGCTGATATCTTATTCCTTTGTCCTCACTCAGTGATAACCTAATCTTAAGTCAATTTTTGAGAATATTCTTGCACCTTTCAGCTGATCAAATAGATCATCAATCCTTGGTAAGGGATATTTATTCTTTATGGTGAACTTATTTAGTTTTCTGAAATTAATACACAACCTTAAGGTTCCATATTTCTTCTTCAAAAAATGAACCGGGGCACCCCAAGGTGACACACTTGGGCATATAGACCCCTTCTTTAATAGTTCTTCAAGTTGCATCTGCAACTCTTCCAATTTCGGGGTTCCCATTTTATATGGTGCCTTGGACACTGGGGTAGCTCCTAACACCAAATCAATAGAGAAATCAATTTCTCTATTTGGTGGCAGTCCTGGGATTTCCCCAAAAACATCTTCAAAATCCTTCAAGACCGAATGGTCCTCAATACTTTCCATTTTATCTTTGGTTTCCTCTTCCATATGGGTTGCAAAAATTTGACATCCCTTCTTGAATCTCTTTTTCAACTGCATGGCTGAAATTTATCTAACATCTACAATTCTTGGAATACCTTGAACCTTGCCTTTCTGCTCTTCCTCATCAAGACATGTGATTGTCTTGTTGTAATAGTCCATGATAGTGTGGTGTTTGTCCAACCAATCCATACCAATTAGATAGTCATATGAACATAATGGTATGATGTTTAAATATACCTTTGTGCATAGTCCATTCATGCCTATTGGAAAATCCTTAACCAACTCATTGATTTTCCTCTTAGCCCTTGTGGCTAGCTGAACCAACCAATATTTATTATGCTTAATCCTTTGTAAGGGAAATATTTAAACAATGTTAGTGTTTATGTAACCATGGCTAGCTCTAGAATTAATTAAAATTTCTATGGGTTGGTTATCAATCTTTCCTTCCACTTCAATCATAGGGGATTGATATTCTACTTCTTGTTCTCCAAGGCTACATAAATCCTTGGTGTGTTTCCTCCCATGTCTTCCACTGTTTTATCCTCCTAGATATTGTGGACAATCCTCATTCTTTCTCCTTTTTGAGGGAAATCCCTATACAAGTGGTCTCCCTCACATCCCCAACATTTCATGGGCTATTCTCCTGGCATTTTCCCAAATGAATCTACCATCCTGAGCTCATCCCAGGCTTACTTCCCCTGCTGGTATGATTGTGAGATATTCTTGAAAATGGATGGCTTAAAACCTTTCTTCCTTTGCTCCTTCTTACCCTTCATCCAGTCATTCCATTCCTTTTGGAATCTTGGCCTCCTTATGCTTTGTTCATAAAGGCGTTTTTCTCTCCTTATAGACTCCTCCAAAGTCTCGGGGTTATCATAGTGTATCTTGTCACTATAGAGGGAAGGTATAATGCTAAAGAATATTTGGATTTTGAATTTCTCATCATTTATGAAGCCACCATACTTTAGCAGTTCAAAGAAGCTCTTCTTATATTCATCCATTGTCATGCTTCCTAGCTTGAGTTCAAACAAATATTTCTTGTTCCTTTCATAGTAGTACTCAGACAAATATTTCTCTTGGAAATATCCTTTGAAATGCCTCCATGAGACTTTCTTCTAATCAAGGTGCTTGGCTAGCTTAAGTTGATCCCATCACATGGTTGTCTTCCCCTGAAGGTGGTAGGTTGCAATTATGGTTTCTACCCTTGAGGGGTAATCATGTAGCTATAAATATTTCTTCATTTCCAATAGCCAGGAATCAATGTCTTCTCCCTTTCGATGCTCACCATTCAAATTTGGTGGATTTATTTTCATGATTTCACCCTAAAAGATGTCTAACTCAGATCTTCTTCTCTACCTCCTAATAAGAGACACACTTGGGTTGCTCCCTATCCCTAATCTTGCACAATCTATCCTAATGGATTTCTATGGAGAATGATGGTGCCTTCTCATACTCCTTGACTACTTTTCATTCTCATGAGTACTCCTACTCTGGGATCTGGATGTTGCCACTTGTCTAGCACTAGCTGCTTGCTTTGAGCCAAAATCCTTGTTGACTTGCCTATGTAACATGTTCAAACTCTATAGAAGATCATCCTGATATTTCATGATATTTTCATTATCTTACCTATAGATTTGCACTTCTCTCTAGAGGCTTCTCATAGTTATAACCAGCTCCACAGGCTCCTCCATGCTTGTTCTTCCAATGAACTTGTCTCAACATTTCCCATGCTGCCACATAAACCTTTGAATCCTTCTTCATAACCATAAGATATCTGGGCATCATCCATGAATGTAACCCTCATAAAGGAACCAAACTACCCTCTTGAACCTCTTAATTTTGTAAGAAAATGTGCATGCAATAATTTGTCTTAGACAAAAATAAATATTCATAGTTTTGGAATAAGAAAACATAATTTTCCGCTCTTTAAGGCCACCCGTCATCTTCCTTCCGGTTCTTCGAGAATTATTCTTTTCAAACCTAAATGATGAGTGGATATATGGATTCTCCTACCCAATATATTTCCAATGACTACTTTCTTTCTCAATTCCGAGCACTGAGAAAAAAGTTATAGTCAATTGAATATTGTCGATTTACCCCTTTCATGCACCTTTCTCCCCGATGAAAATAATATCGAACACCAACTTTTTCCACTTATAGAGGTAAATATGTTAGGAAATGAGGAAAATTTTGTATGAGACATTGATAATTCTACTGATACTGGATTAAAAAAAACTCTCATATTTTCAAACTGACAATACAATCAAAATATGCAACAATATGAAAATGAAAACTTTGTCCTTTTTCACTTTCTCCCGACTTAGAAATTTTAGCCCTGTTTAAGCATCCCTACAACAACTCCTTTTGATTTTTTCTAGAATCCCAATTGGGTATATTCATGCCTTCTTTTTTAACTATCTATCAAAATTTCACTTTTATTTGGGCTCCGGGCTAATAGTTATGGCATGTAGAAGTTTTAGATTGTTTTCATTTTTATCCCTCTATGCTACATGTGTCTTCTCTCCCATTCTATATAACGTCAGGTACCCATATTCCAAATATGGCTCCATGGCTGTATTCTACGGTCTATGATATTTCCACAGACTACTCATGTTCCCCAAACTGACTTCTGAGCAAGGAGTTATGCCCTATGGAAGTGAAATGGTACTAAATTACACCCTGTACTATTTCAGTCGTAACTTTCTCATAAAAGCTCTAATTTGCGCCTGAAATAGATCATTGGAAATATCTTTCTAAGCTCTTTAATTTAAGCAACAAATAATTTGTGTACCAAAGGTACAAACATTTCTAGGTATTTCGACCCCCTAAAACTGTTGTTTAGGCCCTTAAAATGCCTTTGCAAGTTTATGACCTTCAAAAACCCATTTTTTTTTTGTCGAAATTGATCGTTTGCCCACAGTAGTGGTCCCTAAATTTTTTTCAAATGATTTCAAAAACACTTTTGATCATCACAATTTCTCTTCACAGGAAATCCAGATCCGACCTTTTCAATAAAATCTCACTCAAGGAAATTTTCCAAATTTTTGGATGCCCGAATGGTCACAACTTTTCCATCCGGCATCAGGCTCTTCCAAAAAAAACTCACCTCAAGGAATCTGGATGCTTGGATGCCCAAATGTCGATGCCCCACATCCAACATCCGTCCCTCAAAAACAACAACTCGCCTTAAGGACTTCAAATGCCTAGATGTTGATGCCTCACATTTGGCATCCGCCCCTCAACAACAAATCCCCTTAAGGTCTATGGATGCATAGATGCCTATATGTTGATACCCCACATCCGAAATTCACCCCTCAACAAAAAAAACTCCCCTTAAGGACTCTAGATGCTCGGATGCCTGGATGTCGATGCCTTGCATCCGACATCCGCCCCTCAACAAAAACAACTTTCCTTAAGGACTCTGGATGCTCGAATGCCTGGATTTTGATTCCTCGCATCCAACATCCACCCATACAGCCTTCCACTGTAGCCTTGTTGATGTATCATACTGCTAACGTTTTATATGACATAGACCTGAAATGACATTTGGCACTACATGATGACGTGTTGTCCCACTCGACCTGTTGAGTTGGAATACAATCATTGACGTGGTATTCAACCTGTATGAAATTTTCATATCCAGATTCACCCCTTTCAATAAAAATTTACCTTAGGGACCCCTAAATGCATGGATTTCAATGTCCCACATCCAACATCTGCCCCTTTCCATAACCACAGACCCTAAGGATCCACGTATGCTCGAATGCCTTGATGCCAATGTCCCACATTTGACATCCACCCCTTTCCATAACCATGTGCCTTAAGGATCCCCCAGATGCCCGGATGCCCATATGTCTCCCATGCCACTTGCTCTCGATAGATTTGATGACTAGGGATGATTTGATCCAATGAATTTGGTTAAAAATGGTTCCACCATAAATTTTGCACTACATCTAGATCTGAGACTCGGTTAAAAGTCCCTATTGTTTGATCCTCCGGATGCTCAAATTCCAGGATGTCCCACTACTATGGATTCAAAATAGTCTCTACATGGTTCCTCTTGGTCAAGGTTCCACCTCTCTTTGGGTTCATAAATATGCATTATCTGCTGCAAATTCGACATCCCTGAGCAGATTTGTCTTCTGAACTTCACCTAGAACTATGGGTTTGCTACCCAATTTCCGCCATGCCCCTCCATGGCTGACTTTGAAAAGCCAAAACTTGAACTCTAAGATGACCTTCTATCAAATAGTTGTAGACTTGAATTTCATTTCTACCTTGGCACAACATATTTAGCCCATAATACTTGAGTGATGTAAACCAAAGATCTGATACCAACCTATAACATGCCCTAGCTTGACTGAGGTTCATTACATGTGGAATACACATAATTTTTTTTTTCTAACATATCCTATAGCTTACTAGCTATAGGAAAACACAAGATTTATCCATATCACGATACCATTAATTTAAATTCCGATACAATATGCTAAACTAATCATGAATTCAATTAATAAATTCATCACAACAACTTATAAATCATTCTCATACACAAAGTAAATGCACAACAATTAAACTCATAAATTTAACACAGGAATAGATAAACACTTATCTTTTCAATCACTTGTGAAACTAGATACTTGGGACGAACGTTCCACCCAACCATAGAATTTCTATTCTATATATAACCATCATTTCACCCCTGAGCCAAAGCTAGGAATACACAAAAGAGGGTGTCTCTCACTATCCACTCAAAACTTATAAAATCCCACAACCCATTGGAATTCTCCTAAAACTATCCCGATTTTCCACCAACTCTCTTCCTCTCGACCTTCCCAACCCAAGGAATGTACCCATTCACTACTYTTATTCCATTGGGTGTCCCATTCGTTTATCAGGGTCTCTCTGGAATAGGTAACCAAGAATCTCACTACTAGGMTACTCAAGGGAACTCATTTCTAGGAAAACTACTAGGAAACAAAAAAACAACAAGCTTGTTGCTTCAGTGCAACTCACACACATGAGTTCACTCTTCAGGCCTGAYAATCTGGTTCTTTTGTAAGTGTAACAACTTGTCTCTTCTGCAACCCTGACAACTTTTTTCTTCTTCCTCATAACTCCAAAATTCTCTAGAATTCTCCCTCWATTGCTGCTCCAGCTCCAATGTTCTTTCCTTGTTGTCTCCTCCTTCCCCTACAAAAAACATGATTGTCTAAAATTGCTATCTCTACCCAGACAAATTTCCTCCCTTTTCTTGCTTACTTAACTTACACACTTCCCCAAGYGGATTGTACTCAGTTCCTAACTCTCAATAACTAAGGGATGTGACTCTCACAACTACCCTCTTACATGTATTCAATGATTTGGATTTTCCACTCTCAAGAGAAAAATCATAAATTTCACTCAAAACATTAAAAACAAGAAAAATATTTTGGAATTAAACTCATGGCTAAAACCCCCTTTCTAGACCCCTCCCCTCTTGTGGATTACTCAGCACCAAATATTTGTCCATGTCCCCCAACAACTGGCATCACATTTTATTTATTAAAATTCAGAAATACAATTCACTTATACATCGCTTGGCCATAGCCATACATTATATCTACATTAAGCATTAATTAAACTAGGGTCTATAGTAAGGGCATTACAAAAACAGTTCTCGTAAGAAGTTGATGGTTGAAAAAGTGGAAATGGGGTGCCAAAGAATGAAACCACACAAGAATGTGCACACATTTCTTTTCCTACAGCTTTGGGCACCTCCAAACTTTCAAATAGGCTTCCAACTACCCTACCGAGTCATAACTAGAAGGAACATGTGAATTCTTTTAGGAATGAACATGCATGTTCCTTTATGCATTAATTGAAAAAAGGGTCACAACTCGCATTTTATTACCAAACTGCATAATGCATTTGTAGGTGAATCCTGGCATGATTTGAGGAGTGGACTTGTTTATTTGACCACCATGAGGACAAAGAACGTTACCATCGTCTATTGCTATTGCATGTATTTAGTGTTTCTAGTATTCATTTGAGGTAGGTTTGTTTTATTATTTATATATTTTATATTTAATAAATTATAAAAATTATAAAAATAAATACAAATTATTTTATTATTGTCAAATGAAACATTAAATTACATTATCACGGAGCCTGCACATGAACAAAACCCAAACCCACCATCATGCAATGAAGAAATACCCAACCACTAGATGCAAACACCAAAATTGACAATGGTCTTGAGTCATTGAGAAACCATTTTATTTTCCATTGCCAATTCCTAAGGCCAATTATGATATGATATTTTTGAATACATGGCTAAGATGTTTGAATATTATAGGATGAGGTTAGATAGAAACTAGAGGAGAGATTTAGAAATTTCAAAATAAGATCTTATTACCTTGTTTATTGACCCTAGAACTAGTTTACATCCTCCTATGACAAATACATGTATTTTCATGGACTGGTGCACATAATGGTTTTTGACAAACCCCCTTACAATAACAAGGAGGTGATATTGTATTTTCTTAGAAAATTTTGAGCCAAATATGTATTTGGTCACCATGTCAAATAATTTGACATTGGTGAATTCTAGGTTGTAGGTTGTGGGTTCACATAGGATCAAAAAAATTCCAAGTGTGACCAATTGAAAAGGTCTTTCCCTCCTAGGCATAGGTATAACCCCCCTACCCAATATCCTACCATTTCAGATGACATTCACTAGACCCAAACCTTGATTTCCACCTTGATATGTAGCTTACTACAACATAGCACATTCATTGCTTTATCCCATCAAGAGGGATAGTCAGATGATGTTGGGGGATGAGTTGAGCCTTCAAGCCATGCACTGAAGTCTAGTTAAGAAAGGTCACATGGATAGACTAAGTGTTTTTATCCTAGTTCTTGTGATCCTCATCGATACTCAAGTTTCATTCATACTTGTTATGGGTTGATGGAGGTTCACGTATAAAATAATTTCATGGATGAGGTTAGTATGAAATCATCACTCTAGACTTCATTGTTGGACAATTGGTTTGGATAGTTGGTTTTCATTGATGTCAACCCTTGGAGAGTGATCTTGGAGATTGATTTCAACCCTTAGAGATTGATGTCAACCCTTGAAGAGGTCCAAATAAGTTGGAAAATTTATTGACATTTGTATGATCGATATTTATGGTGAGTTATTTGGGTACATTTGATGTAGTCTACATGTAGCCCTGGAGGTGTGGTTATGGGACCCAAAGTTGATTAATGAATATGTACATGAAGGACAATGAAATTTTAGGTTAGATACTCATAGATGGATATTCCTTGTCATGAAGTTTTCAGTGATATGTGGTACACCATGTGGTTCCTCACGGTTAGGGAGATATGGCCTTGAAAAGTTGGAAGCCCCACAGAGTGGTCAAGAAGCCTCTAGTTGGTTACAAGTCTTAGTCGAAGGGTAAAGTGGTTGCAACAAGAAATACCTAAAACAAGGAGAGAAGTTACAATGAAAAATAATATAAACACCTCAAAGAGTCATTCACAAACACACACACACACACACTTACAATTGAATATCTATCTTGTGAATGTTGTAAGACCTTCTATTTCAGGGCCTGAAAAAAAAAAATCTCCTACTGTAATGACTGCAATTTAGTTCATGATTTTCTTTATACAAGGAATAAATTGGTAAATAGACAACATAACAACAACAACATAATAACAACAATATAATAATAAAAACTTATCAATTAGTAAAATACATACCTCGACCTACAGGTTCTGGTTGATTTATCCCCTTGCTCGTTTTCTCTTGTTCCTGCCCAAACTACCCAATACTTAATATTTACCTCCCAACCAACTAGGAACAACATCTCTGGCTCCCTAGCTCTAGGAATACTTGCAGTTTCCTAGCCCCTGAGCCCAAAATTCCTAGCAACAACAGTGCCCCTGTGATAGTCCCCCCCCCAAACAATCTCTGTGCTCCAATCTCCTCCTCCTTCCCCTCCTCTTCCAAAATTTCCTCATTTCCTCCTCCTTCCCCAATTTCCAAAAGAAAAGACCCCCTTCCAAGTCCTCTCCTGTCTTCCTTATCCCTTCTCTCGAATCCCCCTCCCTCATTCAATTCCCAACCGCCTTATCCTCTCTTTAATTCCCTCACCTACCATTAAATAATAAAACAGTAAAAGATTCAAATGTATTTATTTTAATAATTAATTTAATTTAATTTAACAAACTATGATCAATAAAAGTCAAATTTAGCTGTTACATACACCCACCCTTCAAGAAAATATGTCCCGAAGTATAAGTAGTTTACAATACCAGGGTAATGATACATGATTCATACATCCATATCAGATAAATAACATAATCAATTTAAAATACTTATACATACTAGTGTACATGTGCAAGGTATGCATGTGTATCTAGCACATATATGACTCACACATATACTAATGACAATAATTATCACACCTAAAGTAATTCTTGTATGTGTCCAATCCAATCAACAATTCCATTCATTTCATAAAGAACAATAATCTGTTTAAAATATTCACAAAACCCCTCAATTATAATAATTTAGCACAAGCAACATTCATTTAGATAATTGTAGTTTAGTTAAGAAAATATAAACACACACACACACACACACACACACACACATACATTTCAAAAGACGAAATCAAGAAATTATACTATAAGGTGAAAACTCCACACACTCTCAACTACTTCTAGTCATCCTTCCTCCCTAACCTACTTCCATCTTCCATCCCTATCCTTCCTCTGCTGGACTATTTTGGAATGTCAACTATATTGACCTAACTTCAGATAGAACCCATAAGCAGAAGTGTCAACTCTCTTCACCAAGATTCCCCAACAAGCAACTAGTAGTTATCATCACACGTCTAGGGGAGTGTGAGCTAACAATTTCCTCCCATGACTCCATGTTTCAGAGGATACACGGTGGGAAATGCTTCCACCCCTCCTAATAGAACTAGGGTCAACACCCTACCATGGACCATACAGTGGCACTACGTTGCTGGAAATTTTGTCATCGTATATTTAGTTTCAGGCAGTCTCACCACCTGAAAAACCTGCACTTGTCCACATATCATAGCAATGCATTTGAACCAACATAATTTCACACACTAAGATTCATACCATACC
>SNQJ01S0022671.1:80853-97856 GCA_010110895.2 Picea sitchensis | reverse complement strand
GTACGAGATAAACATGGGGCCTTTCATGGCCCACGTGCCCCTTCCTTGTGGTCTCCATCTCTATCCCTAGCGAGCCCGAAAAACCCTTCTTCGTTCCATTCCTTCCCATTTTTTTTTTAGCAGGTTTTCTCCTCTGTGAGGCCCTTGGCTACACAGTCCGCCGCCAGTAGGGCTTGGCCCTGGCTACCAGGACGACCTACCCTTCAGTGCCTTCGCTCCTCTGCAATGACGAGCTACAAGGGTTCATTCCTTTTGTTAATGTCATCTCTACTCGCTTGCAGGATTAAGAGGGCTCTCGACACCAGACGCGTAGTACAATGAGACTCAGCCTTTGGGCTTGTGTGTGAGCTTTCTCACCCTTAGAATTCTCCTTGGTTCTTAGTCTCGGCCTGGGCGCTATCTTGGATGCGATTTGCATCGGTGATGAACTCGCGAGCTCTCTCCTTGCTGGGTTTAGGCACTCGTGGCGGTGTAGGAGGGGGCTGGCTGGTGGACACGTTGAGCACTTACAATGTCCCACACGGGATCCTCCTCATGGATTTGCGCTTGGTTTTTGGGCTTTGACTAGTTGGCTTGGTTATGGCTTGTGGGATCTCTCCCTCATTTGAGCAAAGAATTCCCTTTGTGGCTCCTCCCTTCGATGGTTTTCCGCTTTGTCTTGAGCTCGGGCTTTGGCGCTTGGATAAAAAATCGTGTGTTGCTTTCCCTCGACGCCTCACACTTGGGCTTGATCTCAAATATAACACATTGAGCACATAATGCAACTTTTGGGTTTTCCTTGGCGTTTCATATGTCTGCGCTACTTGGTGCTTGGTGCATATATTCAGACTTGGTGCTTGGTGCTACCTCATGACTCAATATCGGTGATGCCTTAGATTGGTTGCCACTTGGGTTTTGGATACAAAGACCATACTTTTTTTTTATATTTATATATACACCTATTTTCTATATATATATATATATTTTTTCATCTAACCTTTATAATTATTTCCTCGTGTTCTTTTGCAGGTGAGGACTTTTACAAGTACATGGTTTGGAACAGTGGAACAAGGAACATGTGGACATGGGACTGGAAGAGGTGTGGCAGGGGCTTTTCCCTGCTGCACTCACCCTCTTCTCCAATACTTTTCTGGGTAGTTTCCTTAGGGTTCCAGGGTTATTTCTGGTGTATTTAAGGGATGTAAATAAATGGTAGCTACATGTCCAAGGGTTCAAGTTGTGTTTTCCAGGGTTGTAGGTGGGTAAGCCATATGTTTCAGTTTTGAAACCGGGCTCTGATACCATCTATAAGGCCTTCTATTTTAGGGGCCTAAAAAAAAAATATCTCCTACTGTAATGACTACAATTTAGTTCATGATTTTATTTATACAAGGAATAAATTGGTAAATACATAACATAATAACAAAAACATAATAACAACAACATAATAACACTAGATCAATTAGTAAAATACATACCTTGACCTGCAGGTTCTGGTTGATTTATTCCCTTGATCGTTTTCTCTTGTTCCTGCCCAGATTGCCAAAAAATGAATATTTACCTCCCAGCCAACTAAGAACAACTTCTCTAGCTCCCTAGCTCTAGGAATCCTTGCGGTTTCCTAGCCCCCAAGGCAAAAATTCCCAGCAACAATAGTTCCCTTGTAACAGTCCCCCCCAAACAATCTTTGTGCTCCAATCTCCTCCTTCTTCCCCTCCTCTTCCAAAATTTCCTCCTTACCTCCTCCTTCCCCAATTTACAAAAGAAAAGACCCCCTTCCAAGTCATATCCCCTCTTCCTTATCCCTTCTCTTGAATCCCCCTCCCTCATTCAATTCCCATCTGTCTTATCACCTCATTGATTCCCTCACCCACCATTAAATAATAAAATAGTAAAATATTCAAATGTATTTATTTTAATAATTAATTTAATTTAATTTAACAAACTATGATCAATAAAAGTCAAATTGGGCTGTTACAAATGTTATGGTCTAGTATTGTGATATTTTGGCTAGTTTGTGATGAAATTTTTTCGAGGTTGCGAAGGAAGGTCGAGGGTGAAAGTATCAGAGTTGCAACAAGCTTGATTAACCCTTGTTTCTGAGGTATCCGCGAGTTGCAGGTCATCATAGAGTGGATATACGCGGATTGCAGTGGAGGAAAGCGTGGATATCCACGAGATGTAGAAGAGAAAGTCACGTGTATGTAAAAGGACTTGTGAAAGGTTGTGAAGGGATGTTGGTACCAGGTTGCTGAGTATCGTGGGAGAGTTACATGTTAGTTTATAGTACAACGGGTCTGCTACAATATCAAAGCTAAGTCTTAAGAGTTACATTTATGTGATTGTATCTTATGCTTGGTGATGGTATGGTACATGCTTGAGAAGAATGTCTTGTTGATGCATGGTACATCTTGGTGATCATATGACACATTGTTAGTGGTACATTCTTGGTGGTTGGTATCTGGTTTAGTATGGTACATGGTTATGGTTGTTGGCACATACTTGAGGCACATGGTGCGAGGTATATTCTTGGTACATATATGATGTGCATGTCTTGGTGATGTTGGTACTTGGTGGTACTTAATTGATTTATCCTATGGTACATGGTGTATGACATGATTGAGTGATTTGGTATATGGTTGTGATACATTGTTGGTACATGTGTTGATATGATTAATTTACACGGTTGAGGTGCATGGTTGATGCACGGTTTGGTATAGGTGTTGGTTCATGGTTGATGCACTTGTTGTGGTACAAGTTGTAGTATACGATTGATGGTATAGGTTGATGGTTTGGTACATGCTTTGGTACATGGTTGAGACAGATATCTTGTGATGGTATGTTGGTGATCTTGGTACATTATTGGTAGAGGCGTGTGTTGGTGTTGTTGGACATCTAGTTGAGATGTGTCCTTGGTATATGATACATGTGAGAGGATTTGGTTGAGTATCAGTGACAATGACATGTTGGACAGGTTGACAATGACATGTTGGATACAGTGACAGGTTGACAGGTTACAGATTGATGTGACAGTGACAATGGTAGTGGGAGTGGCAGTGAAAATGGCATTAATTGTGGTAGTGACATTTGGTCTACACTTATATTTCAGGGCGACTGGACGGGGCAAGGAAAGGGGGTTGTAGCCTCCTTCTGGTTGGAGCCGAAGAATTAGGGAGTTGGAGCTTCCTTCAGGTTGGAGCCGAAGAATTAGGTGGTTGTAGCCACCTTCCTGTTGGAGTAGGAGAACTTAGGGGGTTGTAGCCTCCTTCTGATTGGAGACAAAGAATCTAGGGAGTTGTAGCTTCCTTCATGTTGGAGCGTGAGGATAGGGGGTTGTAGCCTCCTTCCAGTTGCAGCTAGAGAATTTGGAAGTTGGTGCTTCCTATGAATGAATTCTTGATATAGATAAGAAATATTTCCGTGGTTTTCTCCCATTTGGGTTTCCACGTAAATACTGGTGTACTGTGTATTTGATGTGATGTTGTTTATGATTATATTATCATGATATATTTAATGCAATCATATATGATACATTGATGATATACAGTTGAACATTGTTGATAAAGTGAAAGAATATATATTGTGGTTAAATGTGGTATAAATTGCTCATACTGATTCACCTCCCCCTCTCAGTATTCCAACATTCATTGATATATATATATATATATATATAGTTTATTGTGTCATTTTTTTAAATATCTAATTATTTCCTATGTGTAGTTGCTATAATATGATAGTACTCTTGTGTCACCTCAAGATGCATTAGTCATAATTTCTAGCACATATGCAACAATTTCAACAACTTACTCGATCTGAATACCTCACACACATGTATTGTGGAATTGTAATTTATGAAGGTAGATAATAATGGATGAAGATGTATTTGTGACTATGTTGAGTAGTTGTCTAGGTGATATCAACTTTGCTTACATTCAATCATTTCTTGAAATAAAAATGTTAAATCTAGTGGCCATCCTTTGTTTTATGTAGTGGGCTTAGATGAACCTTATTGGGTTGGTTTTTCACAATGTGTGTGTGATTTTTGGGTTTGTTTGTGATTAGAATCTCCTTTACCAATTTTTTCTGTAAATCTTACTCAAGTGAAAATGGGAAAATAATGGGGCTCCACACACGCATTCCCTTTGAGTTTTTATAGATATAATACATCTCTTGATTAATTTTAATGTTTAGGATATAGAACCAACCACTGTTATCCCTATGCAACTTTTGAAATTGACAAACAACAAATGTGTGATGGTAATGATTATTTCTCTAGCAATGTAATTCAATTTTCTCCACATATTGATAATGTTACAAAAAATTATAAATACTAATAACTTGAAATGTATATTTATCTCAAGGTTGGTCATCCAAAGCTACTTTGTGCAATGATATTATTTATCTTGCTAGAAATATCTCCTATGAATGTAGTATGTTTGTATTCCTAAAACTTGCATGTTACCTTATAAAAATGATTAATACATAGATACATCTTTAGGGAGTCAATATCTTTGGTCAATATGATCTAATATAATTCCTTCCTTTAGCAACATATGTGTTCGTTTGTAGAAAGTTTTGCATCGGTGATTGTGGTGGTCATATTTAAAAAAAATGAATAGCTAGTTCCAAAATGTTAACATATTATTTGTATTTACATATTGAATAGAGAATAGATTTCAAATGCATCTAACATTGTAGATATCATCCAAAGCATACCTGGGATGCCACCTAGTAGACCCCAATGCAATGGAGGTGATTGAACGATTGCTTCTCTTAAAGAGATCAAAGAATAGGTGTAGGTATCTCTTCTGTTTGATGGTATTGTAGCTAACACCCATGTAAGCCAATTTAGTTAAATGGCACACAACATTTTGAAGTCAAGCATGCAACCATATCTAAAACTCGGTCGCTTTGAGACTCTCAAATGTTTTCTTAAACAAATTCTAGGGATGACACAAGCAATATGAGTATAAGAGGATAACATTGCTATGATAAATGAGCATAGAATTTTGGGTTTATATTGGTATTTAAGAAAAAATATATAATAGATATATTTGTGCATCGAAGCAACCTAGATACATTTTTTTTTTTTTTGATAAATTTGATTCTTAGAGAAATTTCACTTTACCATGCACAAATAACATGTCAGATATTGCTTGCCCTTCGAGATTGTATTTCTAAGGTGATAATTAATGCATTATTTCATGCCATGGTCAATGGGAAATTTTGCAAAAAATGCATTTGGGGTTAGACCTAAACAAGAGAAGTATAGGGTTTTAACAGACATTTCATGTTTTCTACTAGTGATACTATGAAGGAGCGTTCTAGTATTTGACACATGAGTCTAAAAAATGAGAAATATTTATAGAGTGTGAAATGTATATCAATGATTCCCAAGGTACATTGATTATGGAGAAATCAACTTCTCCATTTAATTTTTTTTTCTTTTTCTAAACAGTGCATTCTTTGTGGAGAACGGATTCTCAAAGACTATTAGCTAAAATAAAGAAATGTGATAACTTTGATCCAATTCCTTGACTTGTTCTCTAGAATCATATGGTTTTATGTTTGAATCATCCTCATGCACTACATCAATTTTAACATGGATTTCATGCCAACACTTCTAGCTCATTTGAATTTCCAGTTAGTGACTGTTTCAGTGCATCATGTTGTTGAACCAATGCCTTAACTTTAAATATGACCATGTTAATATTTTCTCTCAAACATGATTTTTTCTCTTTGAGGTCCTCATTTCTTCTTTTTATTGAGATATTATTATATGCACTTCATCAAGTTTTAGAATTAATTGAGACAACTCCATCTCCGTTCAACTAAAGTCTTCCCTTAAGGAAACATCCAAAGGAAATTGAGTGTCATCCTTCTTAGAATCATCATCAGATTGTGAGGAAACTATTCTATGAATCTTTGGAACATATCATTTTGTTTGAGATATGCCTTAGACTTTGGAATAATAAAATGTACATGAGATTGTAGAGAAGAAACTATTGGCATGTTTGGATCAGTAACAAAGATTTAATCTTGAATGATTTCTTTAATAATAGTAACCAACTTCTTTAACATGGAATACAAAATCCTATTTATTGAGTGTATCTCCAAAGAACCTTTGATCACTTCTTACCATTATAAGAATGCTCTTGGAATAATATTCAACTTAGTGCATACGGATTTACTTCTCGGTAGAGCAATGAGCTAGGGGAGAAAGTGTCATCTATGATAACTATAAACTGATTGAATGGTAGAGAGAGATAGTCTAGGCTCTTGTCATGACAAACATCTAGTGGTATTGGTCCATAGAGCTTATTGGAAAAATCGTTGAGAAAATTTGGAGACAACTAGAGAAGAAATTTGTAGTGGTATCCAAGTATACCAAATTTCACAAATCCCTCTATTGGGTGAATGTTCTAGAAACTATTTTGTAACTAATGTTAGGTTACTTCAACTTTTGAATATTATTGAGCTCAAAAGGAATGCCACCAGAGAATGAATTACACATACAATTTTTTAATTATATCAATGAAATGAACTGATCAATATGTGGACTTTCCTACAAGTAATTCAATTGTTCCTTGTACGAAAATAGGGTAATTTTTCTTACAAAATAGGGCACAATCCCTTAACATTTTATCAACCAATTAGAAATATTAAGGATAAAAAAATTGGATAAATTTTCTAATATTTCCACAAAGAAATAAGTTGGAATAAAAAAATCAATAAAAAATCCTCTCCCATAAAATATAATTCAAGCAAAGTATAATGTTGGTCAACCTCACCATATATTGCATTTACCAAATGGATGCACACAACTACATAACATCTTACTCATCTCTAAAAACATCAAATGAGTTCTAGGTCTCTAGTATAAATAAATATGGAAGGTAACATAACTTGCTATATGCTAACTAATCAGGAAAACCTACATTTCATATGAATGAAACTACATTTTTTGCATAACCAATTGTTTTCAACACTTCTTGGTAATCGCAATTGTCCATCCAACATAGTGCTATTCTTCCCAAGAAAACAATCCTTTGGAAAATACAACACAATCCCTAAAAAAAAAAAGGTGAATGTTTCTCTGATAAGAAGGTGTTAAGAGTGTGGTTGTAACCTTCCTAACCCTATCACCTTGATGGTTTAAATATGCTTCATAATTGAGACCCTACCTCTAAGGATTGTTCTAATTCCATAACCCTTGGTAGAGGAACTAATCAACTTGGAATCGCCATAAAAATTCTATTTCATATAATACATATATTTTTGTATATCTAATATTTTCTAAGGTTGACTACTTTCATGACTGTTGTGGTTAAGTTCCCCCCGTGGACAAGTGAAACCTCCCTTTGGACCAAGACCCCTCTTTGATCCAAATACAAAAGAAAAAAAATGGACACTAAATTCCATTTATACCTATTTCGACTATCAAATGAGAAGAAAAAGATGGGGGAATTACCTTCTTACGTCGGTCTTCCTTGCTGCTCCAACCTCTGACCTTGTTGACCAAGCTCCTAGGTGCAAGAAAAGACCTGCAAAGAACAAAGAGAAACGAACTTCCTCCACACTAGATTGTCAAGTGAAAATAGATCTATCTATGATGAATCTCACAACAATAGACATGGATGTTCCAATGACACAAAAAATGAAGGAAATAAGCCAATTTATGTATTAATAGAAAACCGTGGTGAAGCACTTACAATCCAACATTGACATTGCAACAACTCCTCCAAGATCTCCTATCCAAACCTCTCCCGAATGTCTCAAGATCGGAATTATGATGCTCTCATGGATTCTCCCCCTTTTTCACCTTGGAATGCACTCATTATATAAGAGTTGGAGGCTTAACCATCATGAAGCATTTTGGGAAATGGTTGAGGATTTAGCTCCAGAAGTTAGGATTTATATTATCTCACGGATATTGATTTTACCTAAGATGGATCCATGATATATGGCTCAAATATTGACCTCATATTCTTGGAACTAATCCTTAGAATAAGGTGGGATAACCATAACTCCCTCTAACCACTTCAACACTCCCCCAACACTAATCACAGGGTGTTGACAATTCTCCCTATACATGGACAGGGGAACGTTGAAAAATTTTCAATGATCCCTATACAAGGGAAGGGGAGGGTTGACCTTAAAAAATGGTAAAAATATCAAGGTAAAAGGAATTATTTCGACCTTCTCATGATTAATTTTTCTCCTCCATAATGATTAGGGATTATGACAAATGTTCTTCCATGGTGTTAAAGTTGTGACACCTAATAAAGTGCGTGCGACACTTAGTAAGGTGCATACGACACTTGATAAACTGCATGAAGCACTTGTTAAGGTGCATACAACACTTACAACACTTAAGTGTGACATTAGGTGGTATGAAATTTAGGTGTGTAACAAATGCCCCCTAAAGTGTGAGGTCAAAGGAGAAAATTATGATTGAATCACTTTACAAAAATATTAATGCAAGGGTGCCAGAGTAGGAGAGCCTGGCGGAAGCTGCAAAGAAACATCAGACACTATATATGTATCATCCTCGAGGTAGGCTTCCCATGTTTGGAATAAACTGACTCAAATCATGGCCTCCGACCAATGCACTGTGGATCCATGGAAGTACCGACTAAGGATATAGCCACCAAAGAAACAATGTGGATCCATACCTCCATGACATAATCTCATCGTAGCCATGAAAGAATATATAGTGGAGCTACGACATGAAAAAAACATAGCCACAGACCAATACAAAGTGGATCTATGTGACACCATATACATTAGTGAGATTTCCAATATGATGGCGATACTGGAATCTACTGCATACTCAAATGGTCTCCAACACAACCTTGAAAAATCATATAATAGAGTGAGCACCCAACCCAAGATCTTCTTCCCAATCCTGAAACAATACGATTCTCTCCATGTGAATAGATGTCTTGATATCGAACATGGTAGAAACCACATGATTACCAATCATTTAATGTATACCGCTAACAAGTGCAAGAGAAATCACCAATGATGGCAATGAATCCCAAGGTACCTTAGTACATTCCAACAAATGTGAATAAATGAGCTGAAGTAGAACATCCATGGAATCATTCAATCAGAGGCCAATGGTGTAAACCTACTTTCGGAGGTGAGGAAACCTGCCATTGAGGCCTGCATGCTCTAAGGTACTAAATGCTTTCTAAGTATAATTCCTAGATTATATGTTGAATTCGACATGAATAAACTCATTGAAGGAGGGCCATGATGTACAACGCATCATCGACAAGAAACTTACACTAGAAAGTGATGTAAGATGTTGGATTAAATGAGTATGTATTGGTATGAGGATGAAAGTTGGTAATATTGCAGAATGGTTGGTTTGAGGTGAAACTTCCCTTGAACATTGTGAGGCACGGAAAATGACTTGGCAACATTGACTTGATTGAGAGATAGACCAAAACATAACACAATGATCACCGAGGCACTCTTAGGGTGAGATGAAGGAGTATGAGAACCCATAAGATTGGTATGACTCAGAGATAAGCAAATTACCCAACTGCAAGACAAGACAAAAATAGGTGCCATGTTCAAGGGTGAAAACAAACAACTGCCATAATGTTTTCCAAAAACTTGACCCACTTCCTTCAATTTCCCCCCCACCATGATTGACGAGTACCTCTTTGTTTTTTAATGATCTTGAGGAGGATAACATATGCTCGGTATAGCTCATCTTCGATCTCATCATATGTTTAACGAACCTGAAGAAGGAGGGGATTGGTCCCATATGGGTCCTTCAATGCATAATTTTATGAGCCCAAAGAAGGTAAGATTGATAATATTTTCACATTTAGAGAGTCCAAAAATATATTAAAGACGACTCCATGGATGTTCTTTTTCATAAATTTAGTCCCCCAAGCCCGAAAAAGTGTAAAACAATACAAGGGAGAACTCTTTTATTCGAGGTTGACTAGAGTATTCCTTTTTCGTAATTAGTCCATCCGGTTTGGAAAAGGGTTAAACTTACACTGAATAGATTCCCTTTCAAATCCTTTTAATGAGTGTGAAAGGAAACAAGGTCACTCAACAATCTTTTCATGTTTAGGGAGTCTAAAAAAATATTAAAGGAGACTCCAAAGAGTTCCTTTTTCGTAAAGTTTTTACGAGCCCAAAAAAGAAATAAAAACATACGTGGTAACCTATTTTCATGTATTTATGAGAACGAGAAAGAACAAATACTAAGATATTCTAGATAGAATGAGTCTACTTCATTTTCAAACGAGCTTGAAACAAAAAATGAACTATGCTCAAAGTTGGTTTCATTTTTACACGAGCTTGAAACTGAAATTGAAGCTGTGCCTGTAAAGATACCTATCGATGGGTTTCTTCCCAACATGATGTCTAGAGGTTGGTAATTTCCCCCCAACATAACCGACATAGGCTAGTGTCTTAAACTCCAACATGATTTCCAGAGGCTGGAGACATGCCCCCCAAGATTCGTTTCATCCGCCGATTCTTCTTCGACACCCAATCACATTTCTGGATACTAATAGGAAAAGGTTCACCAGAGGAGGAGGAAGAAAGACAATCAACTGAAATAGTTGGAAGAAATAAAGTTTTAGTTACGAGATATTGTGAAAGACTCAACTCAACATTTCTGAGATCTAGCAAAACAATCGATTCAACATTTACAAGATCTAGTGAAAGACTCGACTCAATCAAGGGGGGTTTGTTTTCATTTTTTAATGATATTGACATAGAAAGTGAACTATTCTCATGGTAATCTGTTTCATTTTTTAACAAGCTTGACACAAGAAAATAATTATGCTCGTATTCATCTATTTCATTTTTTAACAAGATTTACACGGGAAAAGAACTTTGCTCGTGACCGTTTGTTTCATTTTTTAACGAGCTTGACACAAAAATGAGAACTATGATTGTAATCTTGTGTTTCATTTTTTAATGATCTTGAAACATAAATAAGAAATTTGCTTGAAATTGTTGACCATGGCTTCCAAGAGGTCTTCATCAGACGAAAGAAAAATGCTTTGGAAGGAATACATATCAAGAGACTTAATAGGGCCAACGAGAGGAATATCAGGCTCCAAATACCCTATTGAGTGGTTCATCATGTCAACTACCATATCTAAGTCGAAAGAAGATGAGCATGTAGTGATAAGCTTCTTATCATTAGCAATTGAAGGTATGGGACATGATGCCACATAATTAACATGTGGCGGGGGGGGATACCACTTTCATAGAAGGAACATTCAGGGGAGTTGGATGTTCGACAGTCAGATTAGGAACAATGAATGAAAATTGGTCAATGATCATGATGTTTCCATTATGAGGGAAATGAATCACTCAAAATAGTGTGTAAATGACAACTTTCATAGCATAAACATAGTCCCTCGCAAGGAACAATTCAAAGTCCAAGGGGCCTTGGATTACCATAACATCGATATAGACATTTTTCCTCCTAATATGATGGGAAATTGAGGAATGATCCCTAAAGGTTTGCTAGATCTTCTGTTAAAATCCCACAGATGATGGGTCACCGACACAAAATTAGGTGAACCAATAGCTGGCCAAGCAGTTGAGGATATAATACTAACATAAACACCTTCATCTATAATAGTGTGATGTACCGTGATCTTATTGCAAACCTGCACTAGGATTTGGAAAGGTAGGTAGAAGGGAAGGAGAGGCTCTGTTATTCTATCCCAATCAAAGGAAATTACCTCAATACTTAGAGGGGGTTTTGTTGAAATGGTTGAAATTCCCCCATTGTCCAGAGAAATATGAAGTGGAAAGAAGAACTTGAGCGGTATCCAATTCACTCTCCAAGGGAAGAGTGGGATCAATCGAGGATTGTATTGGATCAACCAATTTATTAATTTCACTCTCCAAGGGAAGAGTGGGATCAACCAAAAATCGAATCGTATTGACCACTTTATTAACTTTTCTCTCCAAGGGGAGAGCAGGATTGACTGAGGATGGAATTATACTGACCACTTCATCAACCAATGGTTGGTTGGGAGAAGGCTCATGGGAAACAACTGGAGGTTGTTTCTAGGAAATAACAATACCTTCCAACAATTAAGAAGCTTCATCCATATGAGGGAAAAGTTAAGTGCGATTCATTTCTCCGCATAACTAGCAAGGAATCTTGATGTGACCCTTTTTTTCCCAACCTGATGATTACTAGTTGATGGGTTTTCATCGACATGATGTTTAGAGGCCGACGATGTGGGTTGTTGAGAACCCGTAGACCACACTTCTAATACCTTAGGAATACCAAGGAAATTCTTAAGAAGGTGGTCACCCTTACAAATCCGCAAGGGAATTTGGGCTTGCGACATGTGTTGGTAGACTTGTCAATATCATCAACAATCTCAACATGTTTAACAATGGCTAATTGGTTTCCCCCTTGCTTTTTTTCTTCTTCTTAATATTCCTTTTCTTCTTCTTCTTATCCTCCCGTTTTTCTATTTTTATGTTGTGGAAAATTCCCCCTGCGGACAGGTGAAATACCCCTTGGATTAGGTTTTCCTTGATCCAAGACAGAAGGAAAAAAATGGACACTAACTTCCCCTTAAGACTAATTTATTTGTTCATTAATGAAATTAGAAGAGAGAGAGAAAGAGGAAAAGGTAAATGGCTTGCCTATTTCCTGTAGGTTGCCCTCGCTACTCCAACTATTGAACTTGATCTCGAAACTTCTAGTATCGAAGTATCCCTCCATTAGCGTACTGGACCATATCTGATCCAAATTTATACAGGAACGCAACATAATACACAAATAACCATAAATACAAATATGCAACGGAAATAAAACTTCATTTCATTAATAGCAAAGAACTAAAATTTGTTTACAGACATAATGGAAATAAACTAGCTAGGGTGTTGGTAGCTTATCTTTGAGAATAGATGTGGCGGCTACATGCCTCTAAAATATGTGTTACAATGAGGCTCAAAGGCTTATATATTATTGAGAAACAATGGAAAACCATAAACATCCAAAAACCTAACCCTAGGAGATGAAATGCCAGAATATGGGCCCCGTCGGGGTAAATTGGTACATCAATTTTTCGAGGTCATAACTTTGGAAAACTATCTCCATTTGACGCACATGATACATAGTTAGAAAGATCTATCCGAGGACTACAACTGCTGACAATGGATATCAAGTTCGAAACATACTCATATTTGCCGGAGGTTTGATGCCCAAAAAACGTTGTTTAGTGCCTCAAAACGGCTTCGGAAGTTCAGGACCCGAAAAATTGCCAAAAATAGTAAATTGCACTACAATTAAGGAAACTGAAAAACTGAAAGAAACAACGGTGGGAGTCCAAGTGGAATAGGCTGGTGGACCCCAATATCCACCTGGATCATTCCTCCCCCATTAGGAAGCAAGGAAACTTCTACTGAACTTGGTCCCTTGTGAGCCACTTGCACTGGTGAAGGAGTTGGCCTGCTTTGACACTCTATATAGCTGTATCCTCTGTTGGTGGGTGTTCTTGATATGTGTGTCCATAATCGGTTCGATTTTGAATTGTTCCATGCAGTCTGGGTTTAACTCTGTTGGTGTGAGTTTTTCTGCCATGTCGGATGTGTCCAGTAGAGGTGGAAAGTAGGGCTGAAGGCGGTCCACATTGAACACTAGGTGCAGACCAAGGAATGGTGGAATACTGAGATCGAAGTCATTGTCCCATACAACCTTGGTGATGGTGTATGGACCATATCAGAGTAGGTGAAGCTTGCGGTGGGTTCCAGCGAGGCGCTCCTTCTGCAAATGTAGCCACACTTTGTCGCCCACCTGGAAGTTGTGTTGCACCCGATGTTGATCATACTGTTGCTTGTACTTAGAATTGGCTTTGTCCAATATGTCATGAACCTGTTGGTGAATGTGATGAATGTGCTCAATGAAGCTGTTCGCCTTGGCAACTTCAGATTGGACATGAGCTGAATCAGCCTGAGTAGCTACAAATGGCATGGCTACATCAATGGGACATAGTGGTTGGAATCCCAAGACCACCTGAAATGGGCTATGGTCAGTTGAGTTGTGGAGGGCCTGGTTATAGCTATGTTGTACATAGGGGAGGCTCTCATCCCATGTGCATTGATTTTTTGAGTTGTACATGCGCAAAATGTGTACGATCATCCTATTGACGACCTCTGTCTGGCCATCGGTTTCGGGATGGAAAGCTATGGACTTGGTGAACTTGGTGTCCAACATTGACCGGAGGCTGGACCAAAATGTACCGAGGAACCTTCTGTCCCGATCTGAGATGATAGAGTATGGGATCCCAAAGTGTACCCACACTCGTTCAAAGAAGAGTTTAGTAGTGGCTTCTACTGTGATATTCTTCTTGCAGGCTGCCATAATGGCCGTCTTCGAGAATCTGTCGACGACCACAAAAACACAGTCGTTTCCATGCTTAGTAGAAGGAAGGCCTGACATTTAATCCATGGAGATAGATTCCCAAGGTCGACTAGGGGTAGGCAACAGAGTGTAGAGGCCTTGCTTCTTGATGGTTGATTTGGCAATGGTGCAGGAAGTGCAGGATCTGATGTACTTCCTGACATCCTGTTGAAGGTTTGGCCAATAGAAATACTTCTGCAGTACTACCACTATTTTCTCGACCTCGAAATGCCCAATGACCTGACTATAGTGCGCTTCCCAAATCATCTTGGCATGCTCGCTTGAAGGAACACAAAGGTGTCCTAGGTGACATAGTAGTGCATCCTGGAGGTGAAAATTTGGAACTCGGTTACCCTCCAAGAGTGTCTTGTATGTTTGGCTGAATTATGGATCGCTCTTGTATAGAAGTGGCCAATCAAAAGTCTTGTGCCCACAAGAGTTGAGCACGATGGTTATCACTACAATTGGTGGTTGACTGAGGTAGTCTGCAACATTATTGGTGCTGCCCTTCTTGTACTTGATGTTCAAATTAAACTGTTGCAGATATGTGGACCACTTCTGATGGCGATCGTTCTGTAACTTCCCTTGCGTCTGTATGAACTACAGGGGTCGATGGTCTGTGTGGATGATCGTTTCCTTCCAAAAAATGCAATGCTTCCATTGTCTGCAAGACTACACAATGTAATACATCTCTTTTTCATAAGTGGGATACTTTCGGACTGTGTCTGTTAAGAACCCAATAATGAATACAAAAGCACCACAACAGATATACAAGAACAATATGCAAAATCTTCTTTATTACTGTCAAACCCTTGAGGTAGGGCAACACCATACAATGGATCCTATTATGGAAGAGATCCTCTCCTGTTCACTTGCCTCTTCGAGGGGGCATCCTCTTATTGAGCTACTGCTCCAAATATAATACTTCTCTTCATGTTTCATTACATTGCTTGAACCCCTTTATATAGTTCTACCATCACCTAAGAACATTCTAGAGGAGGAATTTTTTAGAAGTAGAACCTTCTAAGAAGTCCTCTTACATTTATTATATCTAACAACCATAGTGGGCCTTATTTAATAATATAGTGGACCTAGTCCATATTACATTGAATGACCTCCACTATTATCACTATGGGCCCTCTGGGCCCCCCCACTACCTCTCTAGCTACCTTACATTCCATCCCCCTTATGAAAGCGTTGTCCTCAATGCTTGGTGTACAACCATATACCAGGGTCCCATGGATAAGTGTGGACCATAGTGATAAAGTAGACTAGAGAACTAGGATCCCATTGAGAAATGAAAGCCACCATTCTGAAGTAGTCCAACCGCCATTGTAAACCGGGGTCCCATGTCCAATTGCTCATGTGAACCCCACATGGAAGATATTGACACCCAATAACCAACTGAAAATGATGCTCCCAATACTGATACCTATCATGTGGATCCAAATAAGAATATCCATCCACATAGTGGGAGATGATCAACGATGAATATGGAAGAATCAATACCATTGTAGAATATGCAGGCTGGACGATGGTAACTAGCTCCTGATGTGGGACATTGATGTTCTCTACAGAAGGTGGAGTAGAGTCATCAAATAAAGTATGGAAGTGGTTATCATCCCAGAAATGACAAATATCCATATACCAATCATCACAATCTACCTCAAAATCATACCAAACATATATTTCTTGATTATATTCATCCCTGAAGTCTTCCATAAGAAACCTCTCCTGCATGTTATCCAAATAATCTTGAATACTACGAAAACTATCATTGAGACCATCTACAAAGTCATCCAATCTGTCAAACAATTGGACTTTGAATGCTTCAGTAATCTGTAAAATTTATTTGAGGGTTTGAGAAGAAATAGCCATCTGAGCACCCTATGAACTCTTTGGTCCCGCATTTGTCATGAAAAAATCCAAAAAATAGAACAATAAGTTACGACAGAAAATCGCAGTTTTTTCTGGAAAACCCTAAACAACTGTTGAATTTAAAATGCTCATAACTTCACTTCCCGGACTCCGTTTCGACTGATTTTTTTTTTTTGAAATTGGGTGAAATTGTGAGAGGAACTCAGATTTGTAACTTGTTTTGGCAAATTCGGCCTCCAACTGTTACAGAAATAAAAAAAAAATCGCGCCGCTGTCTGTGGAAAAAACCCTGAAAATTGCAGATTTTAAAACTTCAATATCTTGACTTCCCGGACTCCGTTTTGGACGATTTATTTTTTAAATTTGGGTTTTTTTTAAGAGGAACTCAGATCTACAACCTGTTTTTGCAATTTTTTCACAGAGCTATACCAAAAATTTCTCGAATGTCGCGGCCCTTTTTTTTTTTTTTTCTCTGAAAAAAAATCTGCAAAAATAAAAGATATTTGCCCACAATGTCTTCCAAGGAAAGTGCTCTTATACCACTTGTTAATTACCAAAGACTAAATACAAAATAGATCCACAAATAAATATAGAAGAAAACACACTTTATTATTACCAAACCCTTGAGGTAGGGCAACACCATACACTGTATCCTATTATGGAAGAGAGCCTCTCCTGTTCACTTGCCTCTTCGAGGGGGCATCCTCCTATTGAGATAATGCTCCAA
>SNQJ01S0022671.1:67028-79296 GCA_010110895.2 Picea sitchensis | reverse complement strand
TAGAGGGCCCATAGTGATAATAGTGGAGGCCATTCAATGTAAGGTGGACTAGGTCCACTATATTATTAAATAAGGCCCACTATGGTAGTTAGATATAATAAATGGGTAGTTATATATAATAAATGTAAGAGGACTTCTTGAAAGGTTCTACTTCTAGAAGATTCCTCCTCTAGAATGTTCTTAGGTGATGGTAGCACTATATAAAGGGATTCAAGCAATGTAAAGAGATATGAAGAGAATTATTGTATTTGAAGTGGTAGCTCAATAGGAGGATGCCCCCTCGAAGAGGCAAGTGAACATGAGAGGATTCCTTCCATAATATGATCCATTGTACGGTGTTTCCCTACCTCAAGGGTTTGATAGTAATAAATGAGATTTTGCATATTGTTCTTGTATATCTTTTGTGGTTATTTTGTATTCAGTCTTACTGGATGCCTCTGTTGAGTAAGAACTTCCCCAATAGCATAGTCAGAGGCATCTGTCGCTATCTCAAATGGTTGTTGCAAGTATTTTAATGTGAGCACTGGGGCATAATAGAGGCGATGTTTCAATTCTATGAACGCCTTCTGTTGAGATTCCGACCAAAATAATTTTGCTTTCGCTCTTCCCTTGGTGACTTGAATCAAGGGCCAATTGATATGAGAGAATACCAACACGAACCTGCGGTAGAAATTAACAAGACCTATAAATCTGCAAAGCTCTGTTAGAGTGGTTGGGGCTGGCCAATCCCGAATGACTTGGATCTTGGTTGGATCCACATGCACCCCATGCTCATCAATAATTTATCCCAGATACTGAACCTGGGTCATGCCAAAAGTGAACTTCTCCAAATTGGCACACAAATTGTGTTTCCGTAGTGTTTGGAGGACCTGTCGGATGTGGTGGAGGTGATCTTCCCAAGTCCGGTTGAAGATCAGGATGTCATCCAAGTACACTACTACACATGAGTTGGTGAGTGGATGCAATATGTCGTCCATCAACTTCATGAAGGTTGCAGGAGCATTCGTCAACCTGAAAGGCATGACCAACCATTCGAAAAGGCTCTCCTTGGCTTTGAAGGCAATATTCCACACATCAGACGGTTCGATTGGTACCTAGTGATACCCGGAATTCAAGTGGATCTCGCTGAAATAGTTTTCCCCTTTGAGTTGGTCCAAAAGGTCATCAATCCATGGGATCAGGTACCTATTCTGGACAGTGATCTTGTTCAACACCCGATAGTCAATACATAGTCTCTAAGTTCCATCCTTCTTTTGCACCAACACAATCGAGCTTCCACAGGGCGATGAACTTGGACGGATGTGACCTTTCTGTAGCAGCTCCTGAATCTTCCTCTTGATTTCATCGTTCTCCAAAACAGAGCATTGATAGATCGATCCATTGGGAAGCGGTGCACCTAGGTTCAGATCGATGGGGTGCTTGACCTGATAATGCAGAGGCGCCCCTGCGGGTGAGGTGAATATGTCCCGGTACTCCTCCATGACCTTGTCCATTTGTTTTTGTTGTGCGAAGGAGCCCTGTCTGGAGGTCGTGGCCACAATATTCTTCTTGCCCTGAGGGCGAAACATTAGGAAAAGAAATTTCCCGATTTTGGAAATGAGCTTACTGCATTGTTTTGCAGTAACCAAAGAGATAGTGGGAGGCGGTGGTACCTCTGGTATCTTGTACGACTTATTTCCCAAATTAACAATAACAATGCGAGGCTGAGACTCATACACAACATGTCTCTTCCACAAGTATGGTTGACCTAATAATACATATCAAACATCAAGAGGAGAAATGTCCCATAATACCTCATCGGTGAAGGGGTTGATGTTGTAGGGAAGGTGACACTGCTGGCTGATGTGAAGATCATGTCCTTGGTGAAGCCACCTGATGGTGTACATATGTGGGTGTGCTGTGGTAGGCAAGCCCAACCACTTCATGAACTCTGCTGAAATGAGGTTATTTTGGATCTCACTGTCGAGAATGAACTATAGTGGGGAACCCTTTACCCACATATGGGAGTGGAAGAGACGCTCCTCCTCCTCTGGATATTCTGGTTCTTCCTTTTGGATATTCATCGTGGAAATCATGGCRTTGGGATTTGCATCGRTAATATTCTTCCCTCTGTCATTTCCCTTCTCAGGTTTTGATTCAATGTCGRAGCATGCATCTGATTCAGAAGCCTTCATCTCGGCCAGAGTGACTGCTTGGCCCGACACTCACTTGTGTTGTGAGTGGAGCTCTTATGGAACTCACACAACTTTCCCGTGTCCTTCTTCGGCTTCTTAGTGTTTTTCTTTGGTTGTGGATTTGATAGGTTGTCTTGAGCCTCCATGCCTTGGCTTTGTCTTTTGTTTTGCGGTTTGGGGGCACCTTTCGCTTGATTTTGATTCGCAGATCCAAAGTCTCGCTTCTTCTGTTTGAATTTTTGCTCAATCTTGGTAGCATACTGGTATGATGTACCAAGTGAGGAGATGTCGAGGAACTCCATTTCCTCCTGAATGTATCTGTGCAGACAACTGTGGTACTTCAACACCAAATGTTTCTTCGAATCTTTGATACCCAACTTTGTGCAGAGGGTATGGAATAGATTCGTCATCTCATGCACATCTTGATCCCTTTGCTGCCACAACGTAGTCCATTGTATGTACTTTTCCTCGTAGCTCCCCACGGGATAATATTGTTCCTTGATGGCATCTCAGAAAGAATTCAAAGTGGGTACAATCGAGAACAGAGAGGGTTCCTCCTCATCCTTTTTATCACATTAGGTTTCCCACTATTCCTTGACATGGGGGGTGGCTTTGAGCAGTGAAAAAACAATCTTCTCCTAGTCGAAAAAGTCATGAACCAAGAAATATCCTTCTAATAGATTCAACCATCTATCTACGACATCTGCATCTATTATTCCATCAAATATGGGAATATCAAAGTTTACTTGTACCTTAAAAGGGGTTGGACCTCCAGAGTGGCCATTGGATGTAGATGCGCCGCCAAGAAGTAGTCGTTGAAGGATTTGGGCGAAGTTATCCATCATCGCGTTCCTTTGTTTTTCAAGGGCCTCCTTGAACAATATTTTGATAGGATCGCCTGCTCCCTCCTCTTTATTTTTGTCCCCCATGGGTGACCGTTGGGGTTTGCGAGGTTGATCTTGCAAAGGTTCAACCAGATTGAGCCCTAACTCATTATACCCCGATCTCGTTGGGGACATGAAAAGAAGGATTGATAAAGAGCAGACCGCTCTGATACCACTGATCCAAATTTATGAAGGAACGCAACAAAATACAAAAATAACCATAAATAAAAATATGCATCGGAAATAACACTTCATTTCATTAATAACAAAGAATTGAAATTTGTTTACAGACATAATGGAAATAAACTAGTTAGGGCGCTGGTAGATTATCTCTGAGAAGAGATGTGGCGGATACATGCATGTTAACTCTATGTTACAATGAGGCTCGAAGGCCTATATATTATTGAGAAACAATGGAAAACACTAAACATCCAAAAACCTAACCCTAGGAGATGAAACGCCAGAATATGGGCCCCGTCGGGGTAAATTGGTACATCAATTTCCCGGGGTCGTAACTTTGGCATACTATCTTCGTTTGACACACATGATACATCGTTAGAAAGATCTATCCGAGGACTACAACTACTGACAACAAATATCAAGTCCAGAACACACTCATATTTTTGGGCATCAAACCTCTGGTGAATATGAGTTCGAAACAAATTGATATTTGTCGGAGGTTTGATGCCCAAAAAACGTCGTTTAGGGCCTCAAAATGGCTCCGAAAGTTCAGGACCTGAAAAAATGCCAAAAATAGTAAATTGTGCTACAATTAAGGAAAATGAAAAAACTGAAAGAAACAATGGTGGGGGTCCAAGTGGAATAGGCAGGTGGCCMCCAATATCCACCTGGATCAATAGCCAAAGTTTTCCCTCCGGTTATAATGTGCCCCCCAGGTGCATGTTGAATAATTTATGTAACTCTCATGGGGTTAACACCTGTATTAGGAGAAGGAAGAACAAAGCTACTTGYCACAAAACCTGATATAGAAGCACTACTGTCCACTAGAATAGATGGAGTCCATAARGGACGACCAAGTAATGCACTTGGTTTATGCATGTGTGCRKCTAGAGAAACAAGAAGAGAAGTTGTGTTGAAAGGTTGATGTGACGAGGTAACCTAGGTTAATGACATTTCCCCAAAAAGAGAAGTACCTGTATTAGTGATGTGTGCCAAAGAAACTATCTCGTGATCCAATGGGGGAATCACTATTCCATCCATATGATCAAGTA
The DNA here is from genome assembly GCA_010110895.2 of Picea sitchensis. NCBI lineage: Eukaryota > Viridiplantae > Streptophyta > Pinopsida > Pinales > Pinaceae > Picea > Picea sitchensis. The sequence goes on along the minus strand of SNQJ01S0022671.1, from coordinate 75,006 downwards.
GAGATTTCATGTTAGGTGGCAAGTGATAGGAAGAACAATAATCAAAGAATATCGTTGAGGGTAACTCAACAAGTGGTTGACCGGATGGACCAGTTAAAGGGGGATTTTTGGGAAAGTGAAAATAACCTTCCCCAAAAATTTCTACCATCCCTTCAGGCTGGTCACCTGGGGGAGTTACACTCCCCATCTCACAATCAACAACTTCAATGATTGTTCCTTCGATAGAAGGTTTGCGTGGAGGTTCTTGATCTTAAGGAGCCAAACCTTGCATCCTTCTAGATATTCTGAGACCATGATCGACTGCGGTGGAAGTGTATATACATAACGATCCCTAAGGACAACTACGAATGTCGAATAAACACATCCGTAAGAAATCTAGAATCTATCAACCAAGCAAACAATAGGTGAAAGGATCTTCCAAAGATAGGATGTCAAGCTCTTAGTGAATATATGAGAAGCAGTTACCTTGACCTCCGCATAACAACCCTTCTCAATGCAAGCAAACCTCGCTTCGCAGGATCAAGCTCCAAGAGTACTGCAAGTGCGATACATTCACCTCTGTAAATACCTAGAAAAGGTTATTAGGGTTACCAACTCAGAGTCGTCCTCCAGGGGGTATAGTCGAAAGTCAGGACCGAACATGTGGGTAGGATAACAAAGTACAAAGATCTCCCAGAGGACTGAAGACAAGTGGACTATTAATACTCCTGAGGACCTTGAACGGATTCAAGATTCATGAAGCACCAAGATGAAATGAACCAGTAACACTCAAGAAAACCCCTAATATACGCACTTTCCACTACGATTAGTCAATATTTGGAGGGGTAATATCCGTTGCTTTTCCACACGTGACCTCATGTTTTCCCTTGTGTTAGAGGGGGTTCCCAACTATGCCTCTATGACAATTGCATTTTTTCACTCTCTACTGTTCTACAGTCTTGTTTAGTAGCCTTGGATAATTAACTCACTTCACCCTAATCCAAAGGCCCTATCTTAGAATATTTTTGGTGTGCTATAAAAAAAATGTGTAATTGATTTTATTAGCGTGTTGGTTGATTTCAATGACTATTCTTTACTCAAAAGGGTGTACGAATATGAAACTAATGATGTGATGACTCGACTCCAAAACCATGCAGAAAGAATGAAATGCAAAGTTTTTGTTTCAATGAATTCTAACTGAGGGAAGGAGAATATATCTTTTTCTTTCTTATGCAACTAAATATTGTGCAAGTTTTTCGTTTGCCCAAAAATTCCAAGCCATCAAAGAAATTCCCTTGAAAATACCAAACAAATTGCAATACAAACTCTAAAATGTGTACCAATAAAAGGCTCTAATTGATGAAAGTAGAATGCACTAATTTTTTTTCTTTTTTTTTCAAATCACTTGAATACTCAAAATAGACCTTTTTTTTTTCTTTCAATTAAAATGAAAAGATTCAAAGACACTCACAAAGGGTTGCCAATTTTCCACAAAGAATCCCAAAAACAAAGAAGGTGAAGAAAACAAGAAAGGATTCAATCAATGGTTTAAACAAGAAATCAAAGATGGAAAGTAGAGAATAACACTTCTGGTTACCTCAGACAATTAATAGCAAGACTCATATATTAATCCCAAGTTGCAATAAGGCTAAAGAGATTCAAACACTCAAAGGATCAAAAGATTTCCAAAGAAGACACCGAAGCTCACAAGCAATGCTTAAAGCAACATTTTCAATCCCAAAGAAATGAAGAAGACTTTCAAAATCAATCAAGTGAAGCACTTAGAAGGTTTTGAAATCATGATAACAAAAATTTTAGAACCTTCGTGATCAGGATCAAACTACTATTAATGCATACTTTGACCAAAGGATCAGGTTAACCCAAGGCGGTCATGCTCATTCCATAATTTTGAAGGATTTGCAAACTCAAAAGAGGCAATAAAAGATGATAATAACTCAATTTCAATCAATCAAAGCCAAAATCAAGTTCAGAGGACTCTAATGCAAAGATTCGAGTCAAGAATTTGAGAAAATAGAGGAAAAATGAGCTCAAAATTGACCCAGGAAGGATATCAACACTCCTATAACAAGGTATACAGGGTGTTGAACATAGGTCAACGCTCCACAAAACACTGACATGGAATGGAGCATTGATAAGGGTTTTCAATGCTTTGCAGGCCACTAGAGGGGAGTGCTGAAGCCTATAAATGGTTGAAAAAGCACAAAATTTTGCCCAGATTCAACAAAGATTAGGAAGAGTTCAAATAACAAGCATCAATATAAAGAAGAATCAAGAGACAAACAAGATTCAATAGGATATAAGAAACCAAGGAAATACTATTAAAATCTCTCTCCCTAGTGGAGTCACCAATTTTCTGTTGTGGTTAAGTTCCTTGTGCAGATAGGTGAAACCCCCCTTTGCACCAAGACCCCTCTTTGATCTAAGGACAAAAGAAAACAAATGGACACTAACTTTCCTTTAGACCTACTTTTACAATCAAATGAAAATAAAAAGATGGGGGACTTACCTTCTTACGTTGGTTGTCCTTGTTTCTCTAGCCTTTGACCTTGTTGACCAAGCTTGTAGGTGCAAGAAAAGAACCACAAAGAACAAAGAGAAACCACCTTCCTCTACATTATATTGTTAAGTGAAAACAAATCTATCTATGATGAATCTCACAACAATAGACATGCATGAGACAATGACACAAAACATGAAGGGAATATTCCAAGTTATGTATTAATAGAAAGCCATTGTGAAGAACTTACAATCCAACATTGACGTTGCAAAATATCCTCCAAGCTCTCCTATCCAACCCTCTCTCAAATGTCTCAAGATCAGAATTATGATGCTCTCATGGATTCTCCCCCTTTTAAACCTTGGAATGCACTCATTATATAGGAGTTGGAGGCTTAACCATCATGAAGTATTTTGGGAAATGATTGAGGATTTATCTTATCTCATGGATATTGAGTTTACCTAAGATGGATCCATGAGATATGACTCGAATCCTCAACCTCATCTTCTCAGAACTAACCCTTATAATAAGGTGGGCTAGCCATAAATCCCTCTAACTATTTCAATGCTCCCCCAACATTGAGCACAAGAAATTGACAACACTCCCTATACATGGCCAGGGGAGCATTGACAAGAGTTCAATGCTCCGTATACATGGGCATGGGAGAGTTGACCTTAAAAAATGGTCAAAATATCAAGGTAAAAGGCATTATTTCAACCTTCTCATGCTGAGTTTTTCTCCTCCACAATGATTAGGGATTATGACAAATGTTCTTCCATGGTGTCAAAGTTGCAACACTTAATAAAGTACATGTGACATTTAGTAAGGTGCATACGACACTTGATAAAGTGCATGCGACACTTATTAAGGTGCATACGACACTTATGAAACTTAAGGGTGACATCAAGTGGTGTGACATTTAGGTGTGTAACAATGACATATTTCTAGAGTGTTGCATCGAGACACACTTCTTAAGGAAAAAACCTAACCCCAACCTAGAAGCTAGTTTTAACTTGGGAACTATCTCTTACATGTAGGGATTTGAAACCCATACCTACAACAAACACTTCATGAATTAAATATTTCCAACAAGGGATTCTATCACAATGACAAGGAATGTTAAATAATACCAAATATTAGCAATGACCTTAACTATATATGGACATCATTTTTCTATTTTGTGCTTTCAAAGCTGAAGAAATTGAGCATAAGAATATTAAGACAAGAAGATTGGAAGAAAAGGCCTCAAGCCATATTTCTCAACATTGTATTCATCTTAATGATACAAATATATAATACAATAATGAAACCACCTCAATTGTTCTCACATCGACACCTCATCAGGAGATAAGGTAGAAGGAGACAATATAAGAATCTAGAAACACACGTAGGATAACAACTATATCCTAGTATGTAAAATATACAAAGGTGGTATACTTAGACTTAATGATTGTATATGAGAAAGAGGCTAACATTCCCCCCCTCAATCATAAGTCCAAACAACAATACCAACAAAGCAGGTGCATAAGTTGGTATATCTCCATGTTTTCATGATGAAACTTTCGAGATGAGCCACAATGAAGAACTACCTGAAAAACCACCAATCTGGATGATGAAAGGTTCATCTGAAATGAATTGGAAGAGGGTTACGATATGGAAGTGAATAGCTGTAACATCTGAACATTCCCTGATTGCTTTGAAAATTTGATCATTTTGCCAAGTATTTTAGCTAGAAGAATCTGATGTCTTCTGCTAATTGGTGAACATGTAGTATCACCATTCTACTATCAGTGTATCACTGAAGTGCTCTCTGAATATTTGGTTTGGGATGACCACTAACCAATTGATACCATGTATCTGATAGTTTTTGGATAACCACTAACTAATCTTGACACTTTTAGGTGTCCAACAACATCCCAATGTATAATGTGTATGATTCAATTTAAACTTATTGAACCATAATTCTGCTAAAGTCTGTCATCTACAGATCGCAGTTGCCCATTTGGAAAATTTCATGTCCATCTGACATACTTGATGTTTGTTGTTGTCAAAACTTTTTTTCGACAACCATCTTCAATTCCATCATCAATTCCCCCCTTTTTTAGCTGAAAGGAGAGACCACAAGTGGTTTCATGAACCATCATCACTGAAATTTGAACTCCCCCCCTTAAGGTGCATGCGAGTTTCATCATTGTACTCCCTCCTTCTATGCTCAAGATATTACCATACTTGTTTCATTTTGAGTACAACACAAAGTGGGCATGCAAAAACAACCACATGTTATTTCATCTCGTGAGAGCCATGCTCGAAATCTACACCATAAGGGGACCACTTATGTAAGGTACACAAATGTTATGTGCTACAATATTGGTCTTTACTCGAGATAATCGCTTGGTTGTTGATGACCATTGCTAATGCTCAATCCACTCATATTGAATCTTCAATCTTGCAGGTTTCTTCAGTGTTGAACATCTGTCTGAAGAATGGTTATGCTTGCCACAATGCTGGCAAGGATGGAGATCAAAACATTAATTCTTCTTGTGACCAACTCGATTGTAATGTTGACACTTAACATCCCGATCTTCAACATTTGAATTTGAATTTTCTTGAAGGAATCCAACGCTCACAAACAAAATTGGTTTGGAGTAATTTGGAATATGAAAATTATTTTGATTTTCATATCCTAAACCATGTCGATTCCTATTGAAGTGTAATTCTTCCCAAGGTCTGATGATCCTCTTGGAAAGATCATGTTGTATTTGATGACATGCTTCACATTTACTTTCACTTATACTTGTTGTATCACTTTGTGCTTTGACATCTTCTGCTTGCGATTCATTTTCATTGGAATTTGCTTATGAAGTTGGCTTGTTGATTTTTTCCTTCACCAATTGTTGATCAAAATCATCATCATCATTATAGAGAGGGTTGTTCTGAAAAAAAACTACTTCAGAATACTTCATTGGCTGTCGTTTTTTGAGATTTAACAACTCATCATTTAATAGTTGGGATTGTGCTTGAAAAAGTATAACTTTAGTTTGCGTCACTTGCAAACAAGTTAGCATTGATTGAAGAGTTGTTTTGTTCAATATCACTGTGTTGTCTTCGGTGGTGTTTATTAGAGTGTTCAGTAACTCTAATAATTCTAGATTTCGCTCCATTTGAACACGCTCGCTTGAACCTCTCATTCACTTTATCTTCTAGCTCGCTTGTACTCGCTCACTTGAACTTGCTTCTAGGAAGTTGAGGATGTCGGTTACCATAAAAAATGCATCCAAAAAACTTGTGATGTTTTACAATGATTTGAATTAAACTACTCAATCTTGTCAATTTCGACTCAAAAATGACAAAAGACTCTTGGATGTCGGACTCAACCGAGAATGCACCCAATTACAAATTCAACTTCACTTGATTTATAAAGACAAGTAAACTTACAAAATGATTATTTGCAAGTTACAATAAATCATGATTCTTAAGTTGAATTAATCTTCAAATTTGAATGTATTGTCGATGCTTTTGAGTCGAGTTCTCCTTTGATTATGAACTTTCTTTTTCCATTGTTGATGTGATTTCCAATTTGATATCTTTGTTGCTTCTTAATTACTTTGCTTGATTGTACTTGAATAACATTATGCATGAGCTTGTGTGTTGCGTAAATGCTAAAATTGCAATTGTGTTTATGTCAAAACTAGACAATAAACAATATAAGCCTCCATGAAAAGATCACCAACACACACTACACAAGATGTACCTGAGATCCCCTTATTCAATTTCAGATAGATCTAGGACACTTCAACATCACAAAAAAAATTATTTTTTATTATAATTCTTTTCTTAATACAAGTGACTCTCATACTTAAGAGCATTTCTTGAAGGGCAAAAGATTGGACTAGGAACCTTTTTACAAAATTTCCATTGTCTATTCTCTCAAAAAGAAATATTTATTATTGATAAAATCCTCAATCATTAGTATACTAATAATCCCATTACACTTGAAAACGTTGCAATGATCTTCATGTCTCAACATGAACCATGAAATAAAGTATGAGTATGAAAAATATGAGTTTGTTCGGCTCGTCTTTTTCTCAACTGAACTTGAGATATTTGATGTCGCCCCTTCCAAATGCTCGATTGCACATTTGCAGATCACACAACAAATAAAAGCACGATCACGGTTTTGAAAGCTCAGTGGCAGCGTTAGAAAATCTCTTTGGCTAGTAGATCACAGGCTCTTCACGTAGAAAAATACATTCGACATCTAAAAGCGATTCTGTGGGCGTTTTTGCACAGCAAGGCTGAAAATGTCCCAACAGCTCTCAACGCCCGGCTGAGGGCTCGGAAATCCGTTCTTGGCGTCAATACTATCTCGAGACTCTTTGGCATCCCCGACCTTTACAATGTAACTCCCCGCATCCGCCATGGCTCAGAGCTTTCCTTTCCTTCGAGATTCGACACTGCTAAATGGCTACAACTCCTTCAACAATTTGCATCAAATGACAATAATTCGGCTTTGTATATGAGTCCTTGAATCGTAGACTTGATGTGGATGCAAAGATTGAATATCTAGCAGTTAATTGTTACCTGAAGCCCACGACTTCGCAGATTCGGGACCAACTTTCTATCCACGGGCTTTGAACAAACCCTACAGCTGCTGTCACGCTTATTCTCCAGAGGGATTGAATTTTCCGGCGAAGATCTCTGTTACAGTAGTCTTTCATTTTTTTCGAAAAACAATAACTAAAATTTCGGTGTTTACACTTAATGATATGAGAAAGAGGCTAACAAAAACCACATTGTGAGAAAGGAACATAAATTGTGTTTATATTAACAACCACATAGTTAATATTTGTAGAAATAGGAGGAAATCACATGTGGCTTTCATTTTGGGATGGTCGAAAAACTTGGTATTGCAAATTCCACATAAAAGGGTGACAAAGTTGTATTATAAGAATTTTGGCCAATTCTAAGTGTTTCCATTCTACATATTTTCTTGTTTTCTTGGTGTAACTTCATTAAGTTTTTATGGTTTTTAATGAGTTAAATATTGATGAAATGAGTAATATCATGCTTGAAATATATCCAAAGTGGTTTATTGTGCTTTAAACTATACCTTAGTTTTTTATATTGTTTTTCATTTTTTTTATCTTCATTTAATTGCATTCATATATATTTCTACAATAGTTGATACGAGAATTAAAATTTCCATCCCCATTTGGGGTCGAGAGATCTCATTTTTGATCCGGATTATTTTCGGCACGAAATGAGAGCGGAAATATAATAAAGAAATGCACAGAGATATTGCAGATATTCAATAATATAACATAAATGTATCAGAAATGCAACCATAAACACAGATATACAGTGATACACGATTTCTATTAATCAAAGAAATGTACAGAGACTGTAAAAAATACAGAGTGAAAGACTCGCTAGAATGGTGACAGCTTATCTCTGAGAAGAGATGTGACGGCTACTCGCATT
>SNQJ01S0022671.1:24521-52838 GCA_010110895.2 Picea sitchensis | reverse complement strand
TGGATCCAACTAGAAGGAGGCTACAACCCCCTAAGTTATCAGGATCCAACCTAAATGAAGCTCCAAATCCCTAATTTCTCTGACACTAACCATAAGGAGGCTACAACCCCCTTTCATTGCCCCGTCCTACCACCCTGGAATATAAGTGTAGACCAAAATATCACTACCACAATCACTGCCACTGTCAACTTGTCACTGTATCCAACATGTCACTTTATCCAAACTGTCACATCAACCTGTCACCGTATCCAACCTGCCACTATATCCAACCTGTCACTAGATCCTCTCACATGGATCATACACCAAGGACACCTCTCAAATAGATGTCTAACATCACCAACACATGCCTCTACCATGCATGTACCAAGATCACCAACATACCATCAAGTACCATGCATCAACCTGTACCACAACCTGTACCATCAACCATGTACCATAACAAGTGCATGAACCATGCACCAAAATTGCATCATCAACACCTATACCATACCACGTGTCAACCATGCACATCAACCTTTTACATCAGCCGTCAACACATGTACCATACCATGTGCCAACCATGCACAAAACCTCCACCAATATTCCATTATCACCAAGATGTGCCTCAAACACTATGCCAACATCAAGTGTACATGATGCACCTCAATCATGTGCCAAGCCAAGAACCAAGATATGCCTCAACAAGTATTATACCGACATCAACAAGACATGCACCCAATCATGTACCTCAAACCATGTGCCTCAACCATATACCATATCACTCATGATATGTCTCAATCATGCCATACACCATAACATCATCAACATGTAACCCTCAAAACATGCATATAAACATACTTGTAACTCTATAACAAACCTGGTGTATGTGATCACAGACCTGCAAACCTTCATCAACTTAAAAAACAATAGAATAACATCTTCATCAAACTTTACCTTAGTCTCACGGGACCATTTTTTGGATTAGTCACAAACCTTAACTTTCAACAATCATAAATCTGTACCTATAATGAATAAAGGTATGGAAATTGTACACAATATTCTTCAATATATTATTTATAACTCCTCTAGGTTTCACTACTTGGAACCTCCCATAAAAGGAGTTATAGAAAAAATGACAGACCTTGTTGAACTCCAGCTTATTCTAGAGAGTGAATTTGTAGAGCATGCCACACACTGAATATTTGATATATGGATATGGAAATAACACACAACATACTATAGACTGTAATATGTCCAATTAATTTTATATAAATGATATTTTATCTTCTATGAAGAAGTTATTACCTTTTTATCTGGAACACTTGTTTGAGACTAGTTCCAAGACTAGCCAAAAACTCTATCTTCCACATAGTGTATATCCCAAAATACAACGACCCAGAAGATGAAATTTCTACAAAAGGTACCTTAATATTTCTTCTAAATATCCTCTAGGTTTCACTATCTGAATCATTTTAGAAAAAACATTATAGTGAAAATGGTAAGATGACTTGTAAATAACATACCTTAGAACACATCCTCACAAGACTTCATCCTCCCTTACAATTTCAACCTTCTTTACTTCATCTTCCCTCTGAAAAACGCCTCAAATATCCTTGGTTACCTTAGATAAGAATCAATTGATCACTTAGATAGATATTCAATGAACTTGTGTGTATAAATCATGTGCTTATGAGAGACTTCTTGAGGTGTATTTATACTTTTTCTAAGTAACATATTTCCTTAACTTTAGGACCTCTTTCCTTAACTTTAAGGCTTCTTGAAATTTCTTGTTACAACCACTTTACCCTTTAATTAAATACTTGTAACCAACTAGGGGATTCTTGACCATTCTTTAGGGCTTCCAACTTCACAAATCCATATCTCCCTAACCGTGAAGAACCACATGGTGTTCCACATATCACCAGAAACGACACAACGTGTACTATCCATTTATGATAGCCTCACCTACAATTACAATGTCCTTCATTTATTTATTCCTTAATAAACATCGGGTCCCATAACCACACCTCCGGGGATACATGTATACTATATCATATGTACCCAAATAATTCACCATCAATCTAGATCATACAAATACCAATCAACTGTCCAATATCTTTGGACCTCTCCAAGGGTTGACATCAATATCTAAGGGTTGGCATCAATCTCCAATATCACTCTCCAAGGGTTGACATCAATGATAACCAACTATCCAAACCAACTTTCCAACAAAATGTGCAACAATCCTCGACACCAGTAACCTCAAGGGTCCTCAAGCACAAAGAGATAAAAGATCACATTCAGAGATGCCTCTGGAAATGACGGTGGTGGTGGTGGACAATGACTAACCCCATTTGTTATTTCCACTATTCAGATTTTGTACTTTGAGCCCTAATTTCCATTTTTTACTTTAGGCATGAGTTTCCATTGTGTACTTCAAGACATAATGCCACATTTTCTAATCAAATGTACACTTGGAAATTTTCAAAATTATGTTATGTTGTTTTGTACATTTGAAAATTAAATGTTATGACGTTTTTATTAAATATATTATCATTGGCATATGATATATTTGAGCTCTTTGTTTTCTCTCCCTCTCCTCTCTCTCATCTCATCTCCTTTTAAATCATAATTTATATATTTTTATATTGTTGACATACCCTTGATTTGTACCAACATATGATAACAATTTCTTGCTTGAGAGAGAGAGTTTAACTGATTCATGTGTCATTTTTACTTTATTACACCTTTTTAGATACCAAATCATTATTTTCATTGGATCATTATGTCATGCACCCATGCTCTAGCATGCACTCACATTATTGATGCATTGACTTCTCCCTACAATGACAATCCCACTATCTTGCACACTCTCTTTTGTTCCACTAGTTCCTCTCCTCTAGTCACTTCTTCTACACACAATATTCTATACATTCTTGTGCATTAACTCCATTTATGCTAATATACGCCAATTCTTTAGTCCATAGTATAGATACTCTTACATCATCCATAGACCCAAAAAGTGCACCACTATATGTGGTGTAACTTTCAAATAAAATTATATCATGCTAAATCTCACTTGTTAGTAGGGTGAAGGTAGCACATAAATGATAGACAAAGGAAACACTTTAGATGGATATTGAAGTACAAATTATAATTCAAGTGCTTATTAAAATGTAATATATTTCTACATGTGTGAATATGAAGGTTATAAATCATTTGAATTTCCACAAATGTATCGTTATGAACCCAATACTTACAATATTGTGATAAAGCAATGTTACACACAATGTAGACCAAATATTAGCATGGAGCATCTTCAAAAATGATAATAATGATGAGTAATACATGGATTATCATAAAGTAGAGTTAGAGGAGTTAGAAAATGTGAATAAGTAATAAAATTATGTTTAAAATAGGGCATTTCATCTTTTCGAGATCTTGTTCAGTGGTGTTAAAAACACAAATTTTCTTATTTATGAGCTTTCATGTGTTTATGATTCTTTGAATAACCTAGGTAAAAAAAGGAAAATAGTGTTAAACTCATTCAATAAAACAATTATGAGTCACTTGTAAATGAATTGAAAAAGTAACAAAACATAACAAACAACACACAAACCTTGAAAAAAAACACAAAATTGAGCATGCCACTTTACCTCACCTATATACTTACCTATGGTCACTCAAGTATACAAATGGGATCATCTTTGGTACTAATAGTTTCCATTAACTTCTCATGCTAAAAATGAGGTAGGAAGAATGAGGTAGGAAGTATCATACCTATGATGAGTGCTTCCTTGTCATTGTTACAGTTGGAAGTTTGTACTAATAATTACGTTTGTAAAGTGGTATGTATATGCACCTAGTTTGTAATATTGAAATACACAACCATCTTTATTTTAGGTTTTATTTTTCTATGTAAGACATTCTCCTTTAACAACCATCAACCCAATCACAATTTTATTTCCTTCATCACACGTTAATGATATATTTATTTCAGGATCTATTTTCCTATGTAAGACATTCTCCTTTAACAACCATCAACCCAATCACAATTTTATTTCCTTCATCACCTGTTAATGATATAATGAGGTACTTGATGGGTTTTTAATTGTCATTTTATTACCCATCCTCTTGCCTTAATTTTGATACATTTGCCTTGTGAACTCAATGCCATTTCTAGACATTGTTACTTTTGAATTACTAAAGTGGATTATTTTAAATTATACTTATTTAAATAAATTTGATAACTCAATGCCATTTCTAGACATTGTTACTTTTGAATTACTAAAGTGGATTATTTTAAATTATGTTTATCTAAATGAATTTGATTTAAATGGATGTAATATATTCCTAGTATCTAAAGTGGTTTTGAGATTAATTACGTGAATTGCATTATGTGAACTAATATGACTTTTCAAGTGGGAAAATTGGTGTAGTGTTGATGAAGAAATTCAAAGGTCAATATCATATTAAAGGAGGTTCGAACCTCATACTATTGATCCTTTTTAATAATCCACCACACCTCAATCAGTTGAGGTGGTGAGAAATCTAAGGGATTTTGTCCCCTTACCATTGAAGAGAGGTCTTCAAGGCTACTAACATTAGGAGGAAGTAATAAAATTATCAGGAAGTTTGACATTATTCAAAATATTGGAATTCAAATTAGTATAGAAGGGAGAAATATCCTCTACACTAAATCAAGTTGAAAAGTAGGTAATCAAGGAACAATACCCATCAATCAAGGATTTGATTTATTGGGTTAGTTAGGACCCTTTTTCACTAGTTCAAGTATTACATATAGAGGATTAGATGATAAAGTAGCAAACAAAGTTACTATTTCACTTTCTATTTTCTATTGTTAGAGGCTAGTTCGAGTTGTGCTAGAGAGACAAAGTTTTGTCTTCTTTGATATATGATAGTTTTTGAATAAGAAAGAGAAGAATTTACTAAGTTTTGAGTCTCTAAGGGTTTTTATGGGTTCTAAGAGATCCCTTGAGTAGGACCCACTCAAGATAAGTTCATAGTCACCCTCATTTCATTTCATTTTCCATCCTTAGAATTTATCTTATGAATTTAGTTAGATTTCTATAGAACATAGTAGTTGTTTTTATGTCAAATTTGTACTTTCATTTCTAGTCATATTCTTGTTTTGACGTATTTCTAGGAATGATTTTGCTTCTTTACATTATAATGATCAATTATAATTTAGAGTGGATCTTGTGAATATATAACATGATAAATTGATGTTGTGAGGATTTCTTAATCCAGTAGCTGCATAGTGGTCATTGATTCAAGGAACCTTTTCACTTTGATTAACTTCTCATCCACTAGGAAATGGCCTTGTCTCTATTTGATTTATATCATATTGCAAGAAGAGATGGAGGGAGATATAGGTGGATATAATAAACTTAGTAAGATTGACTAGGATCCCCATTAGCTTACCCCAAGACAAAGAGGATAGGATTCCATCCATTGAGGCCAAAAATGAGTTTCTCTTGTATTATAAAACCATGGAGGACACTAAACAAGATGTAAAAAGGATTATCTTGCCAACACCTTGGAATCATTTTTCCTTCCACCTTATTAGATACATCACTTATGAGGCTATACAACCTAGTACATGCCTACCATTTTAGGTTTTTTTACCAACTAAGTTATTATTCACATGAAAAGCATGAAGATAACTTGAGTGTTTCATATTTTTTTCTACAATATCTCAAGGATATGAGCACAAAGGTCCAAGAGGGAAAACCTATAGCCTTATCCCATCATGGAATAGTGAAGCTACTTGTATGTGATTCTCTAGAAAGGTATTCATACCAGATTTTATGGGATATATTCTCAACAACCAGTGACAAGGAGTTTATAGCTTTACAAGCTAAATTTGTCAGAAATGAAGAAGTATATATTGGGGAGTCTGGGAAGAAGAAGAAAATGATGGATAGAGAAAGTACCAACCATAAAAAGAAGAGGTAGATTCACAAAAAGATAGAGGTAGAGGAGGTAAGAAAGGGAGATACCGTGGGAACAAAGGAATTTTGTAAGGACATCATTGCTACCTTACTAGAGATAGGGGGATCACCCCATTCAAGCCCTAATATTCTTCAAAAAATAAGGTCATTAATATTCTTCAAAAAATAAGGTCATTAGGAGATAATAAGAGTCTAGGTAGGATTATGGTATTTAGGAAAAGATCTTAGATGGCACAAAAACTAAGATTCATATATCATTTTCTTCATCCCACTCTCTCATGGTAGTTCCTAGGAGAAATAAATGGATATTGTTACACCTTAGATTCACCTTAGTGTACCCTATATTATTTCACCATATGTGGACCATCATACGAGCAGATTATGTTCCTTATTGTACCATTATGAGCCAAAAGTGTGGTTGTATTTGTATTTATGTATTGTATTGGACCATGCTTATATGTTCTATGTATTAGTAGGGGGCTTATGTGGTATCTCTAGACACCATGTGGTCAGTCATGGCCCATCCTTTCAGTACCAATTTCAAGATAGGATTTTTCTTGTATGGCTATGGTCGACTACTCCTTCATGTTGGTAACTCTTCATCATGTCAGTCATTTATGATCTGGGTTGGTATGCAACCATCTTGGGGTGTATCTACTAGGACACATGATCTAGGGGAGTTGCATAGTCTCTCTTACCCATTTGTATATGATGTAAAAGTGTTTCTCTTTGTAAACGTTGTCACACCTATGTATATCATACTCATTCTAATCCTAAGCATGGATCCTTCTTTTATTTATTCATCACCCTTTGGCCTTTTGTTATTGGAGATGATTCTACATATGTTCACTTAGTTTCATGTCTCATGAGGTAGTGTCACAGTTCTCAAGGAAATACATATATTCCGAGGCATTGGTCACATTCTCCGAGGAAAATTTGGGGTATTATTTCACACATGGACATCCTCTACACATGCTACATTGGAGATTAACAAACACCCTCTTTATTTCACCACTTTTGGAGGTGCATTTCACATGATTTGGTGGATGACACACAAGTGTGGGGTTTATGACATCCATGTGGGTGTTTTCGGTGATTATTTGACTTGGAGATTCATTTTCCTTTCCTTGAGGAGCATATTTTCTTGATTCGAGGGCTTGGTCATACCTTGGAGATCACTTTTGTTGATCCCTTGAGCACATTATGAGGAGACCATCCACTTTTTAGGTGCTTCTCTACATTTTCATGAGGTTATTCCACTTAGAGGAGAGGAACATTGGAGATTTTCTTTCTTGGGAGGCGACTTCACCTTGTTTTGAGGCCTCCACATCATTCTTTCCTTGTAACGTTGGGATAGGAGAGAAAATCGACCCCATTCTTTATTGGATTTTCCTCTCTCATGAGGATTTTATGTACATGTGGCATCATTTGATTATGTACCGACTTAATCTCCTTATTTGTGTGGATGAAAAGTCTTCTTTTTTAGTCTCCAAGGCTAATTTTAGGGAAAATGAATAAATAAAGAATGAGAAGGATGTAGAATCCTCCTCTATAAATAGAGGCTCTCCTCTCATTCCAAATCATTGTGAATTGTTGGATCACTTGTGACTATAATTAATAGAAAATATTCCTTTTGAGGTTTTGGTGTCAATTCTTTGAACTTTCTCTTTCTTGGTTATATTCTTGGTGCATTAAAGATTTGTTATAGTGAATAAATTCTTGTACTAGTGATATAGGTGGATACCATCCTTGTAATTGACATCCATTGGTTGAGAATGTTTTAGGTCTAGAGGTTTGCAGATTCTATAGTTTTCATACACTCCCTAGATGATCACATGCCCTCGAGTTGGAGCCAGTTGTTACACCTCATATTCACCTTAGTTTATCCTATATTTTTCACTAGATGTGGGACACCATATGAACATATTATGTCCCTTATTGTACCATGATGATCCAAAAGTGTGATTGTATTTTCACTTATATATTGTATTGGACCATGCTTAATATATGTTCTATGTTTTGGTAGGGGGATTATGCGGTATCTACAAACCCCATGTAGTTGGTCATGGCCCATCCTTTTAGTCCCCATTTCAAGATAGGATTTTTATTTTATGGCTATAGTCGACTACCCCTTGATGTTGACAACTCTTCATCATGTTGGTCATTTATGATCTAGGTTGGTATACAACCATATTAGGGTGGATATACTAGGAAACATGATATAGGGGACTTTCATAGTCTCTCTTACCCCTTTGTATATGATGTAAAAGTGTTTCTGTTTGTAAAGGTTGTCACACCTATGTAGAACACACTTATTCTATTCATAAGCACATATCCCTCTCTTATGTATTCATCACCCTTTGGCCATATGTTATCAAAGATGATTTTGCATATGTTTACTTAGTTTCACATCTCATGAGGTAGTGTCATAGTTCTCTAGGAAATACACACATTTTGAGGCATTGGTCACATCATCTGAGACACACTTGGGCTACTATTGCACACATGAAAATCCTCTACACATGCCACATTGGAGATTCATGAGGGGCTCCTTCTTTCACCACTTTTGGAGGTGTCTTTTGCATGAGTTGAGGACTGAACCACACATGTCAGGTTTATGACATCCATGTGGCTGTTTTTGGTGATGATTTGACTTGGAGATGCATTTTCCTTTCCTTTTGGAACATCTTTTCTTGATTTGAGGGATTTCTCATACCTTGGAGATTACTTTTGTTAATCCCTTGAGCACATTATGAGGAGGTCGTCTAATTTTGAGGTCCTTCTCCACATTTTCATGAGGTCGTTCCACTTGGAGGAGAGGAACATTGGAGATTTTCTTGATTGGGAGGCTACTTCACCTTGTTTTGAAACCTACACATCACTCTTTCCTTGGAACGTTGGGCTAGGATATAAAATTGACCCCATTCTTTGTGGGATGTTCCTCTCTCATGAGGGTTTTATGTACATGTGACATCATTTGATTATGTATTTACTTAGTCTCCTTCTTTGTGTGGATGAAAAGTATTCTTTGTTAATATCCTAGGCTAATTTTAGGGGAAAAAGAATTAATATAGAATGATAAGGAGATAGAAGTCTCGTTGATAAATAGAGTCTCTCCTTTCATTCCAATTGGTTATGAATTGTTGGATCACTTGTGACTACGATTAATATAAAATCTTCCTTTTGATGTTTTGGTGTAAATTCTTGGAGCTTTCTCTTTCTTGGTTATCTTCTTGGTACATTAAATATTTTTTATGGTGAATCAAGTCTCCTACTAGCTTTCAATATCAGTGCATTTGAGGAATTACTTAACTACTTGGAGAAGAATCATTCTAGGGTTTGTTCCTTCTGTATTCTCTTGTTAACTTGGGTAAGTACCTAATCCATTGTTGTGTTTCCCTCTTGGTCCATTGGCAAGGGTTTTAAACATTTTATTCAAGTTATATTTGAACTTCTTGTTGAAGTTTTTTTTCCTTTGAGAAATCCCTTCTTGTAGGGCCTTGGTCCTCTTTATTTGTCTTGATTATGTTGGATATTATTCTTCCTTCAATGGTTCTAATACCTTACCATAGTCCACAAGATAGAAGTGACCAATTCTTAGAGGGGAATACTTCTTGACCCCATAAGACCTAATTGGATAAAAAAAGGCCTTAGTCCTATATCCAACAACCAACCAAAAACCCTAAAAATCAAATTTTTTTATTTTTGTTGTTTAATAGTAAAAATCAAAGAAAATCATTTTTTGTACTCTAGTGTAAAGTTGAAGCATTATTTCATTTCCTAGACTTATTATTCCTAGGGTTTATGCTTAATCATTGATCTTTGTATCTATGGAGGAAAATAAACCCTAATGGATTGAGATTTAAGGTGCTATATAACATTATTTGGGTTGATTTTAAGGTGGTTCTTAAATATGGAAATTAAATTGCAGCATTGAAAGATCAGATTTGGTGAAACCCTAAGGCTAGGGTTTGGTGCTTTAAGGTGTATATTTTCTCGTGCCTAGCCTATTTTTAATTTCTAGATCGTTTATAAAGTTTCTCTTACATATATAGAGGTGATATTAATCTCTAATGTTCTTGTAATTATTTATCATTTGCTTAGAGGTTTTATGTTGTGAATTCCTAGTGCTTACTTGTGAAACCCTAGGGGGATTCACCGCCCATTTACAAGTTCTTGCTTAATTAATGTTTATGTATATTTATAATTTGTGAGTAATACTCATTAAATATCAATTTATCAAGTTTTTGTTAAACTTAAATTATAATATGGAGTTTTTAATATTGTTTATCGTACACATCAGATTCGACACACACATTGACTAGCTCCTAACCTTGATTTGAAGTGGATATAAAAATGATTCATGCAATTATTTCTAGTTTAATATCTTTAGTGGAATGTAATCACTGATTGGGATCCTAATGCATTTTCTTGTTATGTATTTTGTGGATTCATTAAACTAAATCATATGATTGCATGGTTTTGTTCCACTTAAATATGTTTACTTTAATTATTTTGGATACCCCTCGTGGCTTCTAGGAGATGGCCTAAAGTACATGGAAAAGTGTACTGAGGTGACAATGGTGCACTTCCCATTATTTTTTCCCCAGATAGCCCCTTTGTTGGCAAGGGTGCTAGTTCAGGCGGTAAGAGGGAGGAAGAGATGGAACAAAGTAAAAAAATAGGTAGGATATCAGAGCAAGGATTCCATCAAATAAATAGTATCATGCGACCTTAGAGAGGCATGTAGAGAGAATTAATTAAATGATGAAGAGTGAGTATGGAAAGGATCAATTTTTGGGGATTCATTTTTTTGTGTAGGGCATGGAACCCTCTAATTATGGTGTGAATAATGGATCTTTAAATTATCATTTTATTGCCTATCCTATTGCCTTAATTTTAATACATTTACATCATGAATTCATGTCCTTCCTAGATATTATTACTTTTGGATGACCAAAATAAATGATTTTGAATTATTCTTATCTAAATGAATTTGATTTTCTTAATCTCAAATGAATGTAATATATTCCTAGTATCTTAAGTGTTTTTTAGATTAATTGCATGATTTTCATTACATGAGCTAATATGGTTTTGCAAGCAGAAAAATTAGTGGAACTTTTATGAAGAAATTTAAGGTCAATATCATATCAAAATGGGGTTTGACCCTCTTCAATCATCCATCACATATGAATTAGTTGAGGTGGTGACAAATCCAAGGGATTCCCCCCACTCATCATTGAAGAAAGACCTTCAAGACTACTAGCACTAGGAGGTAGTAAGAAATTCTTTAGGTAGTTTGACCTCTTTTAAAATATTGGTATTTGAATCAGTAGAGGAGAAAAGAGTATTCCTCTTAACTTATCCACACTAAAAAGGAGGTAAAGAAGGTACAAAACCCATTAATCAAGGATTAAATTGATTAGGTCATTTAGGACCCCTTTGCATCAGTTCAAGTGTATATAGAGGCTTCAATGATAGAGTAGCAAGCCAAGTTATTATTTCTCTTTCTATTTGCTACTATTAGATATTGGTTCAAATTGTGCTAGAGAGACAAATTTTTGTATTCTTATGATACATGAAATATTTTGGATGAGAAAGAGGAATATTTACTAAATTTTTGAGTCTATAAGAGTTTTTAAGGGTTACAATAGCTCCCTTGGGCAAATCCTACTCAAGGGGAGGTAATAGGAACTCTCCTTTCATTTCATTTTATGTCTTTATAATTTTCATTATGAATTTAGCTAGACTTATGTATAACAAAGTAGTTATTTTTATGTCAAATATGTACTTTCATTTTTAGTAGTATTCTCATTTTGATGTGTTTCTGTGACTGTTTTTTCTTCTCTTTACATTGTAACGATAAGTGCTCTGGAGTGGATCTTGTGAATTTATAACATGATAAATAGGTGTCGCGAAGATTTGTTATTCTAGTAGTTGCATATTGTTTATTGAATCAAGAAACCTTTTCAATTTGATAAACTTCTCATCTACTAGGTAGTGGCTCTATCTCTATATGATTTATATCTTGTGAATCCATTACCTTAGTCCATGGGAGGTGATTTGGAATGAGTTGCTAGAGTCACTTATTTGTCTTATCACAATAATATTAGAGTTTTAGATTAGATTAGACTCATGTAGTTTTCATATACATTACACAACACCTCATAAGTTTACAGGATCCTTGGATTGAAAATTTAAGGGGAAGTTGTGGAGTTCAATATACGTATTGTTACAATTATGTGGCCCAACAGGTCTAATTTCCCTCTAAAAAATGTACCAACCAATAATTAGTGCCCCATTTATTATTGTTTGGGTCAACCAATGTGTATATGTTCCTCACAAAAAATGGAGTACCAACATTTGAGTCCACTAAATTGAAAAAGCATACTACATTCATGCTAGTTAATCAAAATTAATATAACTTTCCACATTTGCACTAAAATTGGTTGTATGAGAGTTGAGACATGATCACAATGTGGTGAAATAATGGATTTGTCCTCCTCAAACTGGGCTAATTTAGTATTTATACGTTGATTAATGGGTATTGATACATAATCCTATTTATCTGTTCAATTTGTGGATTCATCGTCGTCC
This sequence comes from Picea sitchensis, assembly GCA_010110895.2. Classification (NCBI taxonomy): domain Eukaryota; kingdom Viridiplantae; phylum Streptophyta; class Pinopsida; order Pinales; family Pinaceae; genus Picea; species Picea sitchensis. The sequence goes on along the minus strand of SNQJ01S0022671.1, from coordinate 40,287 downwards.
CATTCACCATTGCTACACATGTCACAAAATAAATAAAGTTTTCTCATTCATATTTCAATTATAGTGTTGTTTGAGGTTCAAATTGAATTAAATACATGAGTTCCATGTATTGTTTTTCATTCTTATGTATGTGATCAATTTACATCAACCGCCTCCCAAAAATATCTCTGCACGTGCCCTTTCCTTGTCAATTTTGATTTCCATCTTATTCCCTCTACCATTACTGAATAACACCATTCAAATATAGATTTTGCATCTTGCATAGGGGAATTTGTTTTAAACTTCATTTCTTTCCTACATAAGATATTTTTGATGCACATGAAAACTTCATCTTTCTCCACTTTCTCATGCCTAATCTTAAAATAGTCCTAAATATGTGGCACCTTGTATTTTTGTGCAACACACATAACCATTGAAATTCATAGGTATTTTTGAACTTGTTGGAACCTCATGTTCTATCGGTTCACCACAAATCTACTAGAGACGATCGAATAGATGCCGGAGACAGTCGGTCAGATAATTGACTAGATGTTGGAGACAATCAGTCGGGTGATTGACTAACTACTGGAGATGGTCAGTCGAATAGTTGACTGATAGTCAGTGAAATTTAGTTGATGGGTTGATCATATGGGAAATCAACTATGTGTCGGGAGGGTGGACGGTCTGGTCGACTAGGAGAGTCAACCAAGCCGATGGAAAACAAAAATTTGATGGAAAATGTTGCAATTGTCGATGGTTATTTATGGACAAGATCTTCTCAATTTAGAGGAAGTTGGTTAGATATTGATACTATAAATTGGAGACTCTATGGGTCAATATAAATGTGAATCTATGAGTGATATTGTATATATCATACATTGTAATTTTCTACTCATAATGCTTTGTGCTTAAGTGCTGAAAAATGTCTTTAGACACTACTGATATTCTTTGGATATTTCCCTTCTATTATTGTTTTTGTAGATTATTTTGTTGTTATTTTTAGGGCTACTTACAAAAATCAACATGGTATTAGAGCGATTGTTTTTTACCTCACATATTGTCTACAAATCGTACTAAGTCATATCTTGTAGTGATTGACTCTAGGTTGTCAATTTGTTGACTGTAACCCAATTTGGAACACATCATAACAAATCATAACCGAATATTTGGAACACTTTCAATATTGATCTAGTTGCTCTGAATGGACTCAATTATGCCATCTAGGCACCTGAAATGGATACTTTACTAAAACTAAAGGGAATTTGGCAATATACTAAGACTATGATTCCAGATTCGAAGGATGACTAGTCAAATTTTGTTGTCAATGGAAAGAAGGATGAAGCTGTGGGGGTCATCACGACCTATATATATTGAAATATTCAATTTCATACAAGTGGAATTTACTTCCTTGATGAAGTCTGGAATAATCTAAAGTCTCTATTTGATAAAGTCGATGAGAGTCAAGTTATGCAATTAGACAAAGAGTTGATCTCTCTTGATCCTCATTCTTTCGAAAGGATTGAGGACTATCTCGATCATGTTAAAGAGATATACTTGAAATTTGGCAAATGTGGGAATATTTTTAGAAGAAATATGGACAACTAATTGAATTGGTTTTGATGAATTTGAGAACACATTCAACGTGTTCTGTTCCACATTCCGGATAAATTGGCAGGCATGCAAGGAAGATGGTAATGAATATACCTTTGATACCTTCTATGGCTTAATGATTAATGATCAACATAGGTTGTTTGATGAAGGGAACCTTGGTGGTGAACATCAGTTTAGCTTGCTCAAGGGAAAGGGAAAGTTAAATGATAAGGAAAGAGGATGCTCTAATGCTCCTGTGTGTAGACAAGAGTTTCTTGACTAGAAGACTAGAATGAAAATTGATGAGTCAACATCCACCTAGAAGAATCGAAGAAGAAGACATTTTTTTATTATGGAAAGGTTAGAGATGTGGAGAAAAACTCTTGGAATAAGAGCTCCGACTTAGAGGATAAGGTTAATAATATTCAAGGTGACATGTTGGATGTGCGTCGATCGATTGATAATTTTACCTTATGAGTTGGAAATTCTACAATGTTTCTTTCTCAAACTTCAAAGAATGAGTGCGTAGTTGATTCTCGGTGTACTCACCATATGGCCAAAGATGCTTCTCTTTTCTCCTTCCTGGATAAAGTTACCAAGAAAAATGTTTATTTAGCTAATGACTTTTCTCTCGACATTGCTAGACATGGAAATATTCGCTATCGATATGGTATAATTTTTTATGTCTATTATGTGCCAAACCTCAGTGCAAACTTATTATCAATTTCTCAACTGACATAAACTGGTAATATTATTGAGTTTTGGCCAGATTAGTTCATTTTTAAGGATATGAAGAAAGGTAAGTCAATTGTCACTGAAGGGATTCTCGACTTAAAGGATGGACTATACAAGTTTTGTGACATACCCTGACTAAATCATGGACCGACTACTCTCATTGCAAAGACCAAAGAACAAAGTTGAAGTTGGTATGAATGACTTGGACACCTAAATTTTTTAAGTCTAAAGTTGATAGTCACATAGAAGATGGTTGTTGGTTTACCCACAATTCTTCCACCTGATGGAGTTTTTAGAGGGTGTGTGTTGGGAAAGCATAATCAGGCTCCATTTGATTCTGGCAATGCATGGAGTGCATAGAACCCACTGTAGCTTGTTCATAGTAATAATTTCTATATCAACAAGCCTTTATTAGTAGGTTCGAAATATATTTTAACCTTTATTGATGATCTCTCCAGATTTATTTGGGTCTATTTCTTGAAAAATAAGAGTCACATCTTTGAAAAATTCAAGGAATTTAGGGCATTGGTTAAAAAGTAACATAGTCGACCTATCAAGTGCTTGATATATGATAATAGGGCAGAGTATGTAAATTGACCATTTGAATAATAACTTGGTCAGTTAGGTATCTCTTGGCAGAGGTTTTTTCCTCATACTCCTCAACAAAACGATGTAGCAGAAAGAAAGAATCGGACTTTGGTTGAAATGGCTTGATGTCTTTTACATGCCAAAGACCCATCGACCAAGTTTTGGGATAAAGTTGTTTAATTTTCCAACTATATTCCGAATCATGTTCCGACTCAACCTATTAGTTTTGTGACTCTAGTCGAGCGATGGTGTGGAAAGAATCCCTCAATTAACCACCTCATAATTTTTAGATGTATTTCCTGGGCCCATATTTCATATGTGTTAGAAAAACAAGATCACGGAGCAATAAAATAAAGCAAATGCGGAAATAAAACATAGAAGATACACAATACAATAGAGACACAAATATACATGGTTCACCTAGTGTGAGCTACGTCCACCATAGAAATTTCTAGGTCCTTCCTTTTTATTATCCAACAAAATGAAGGGATACTACCTACATCTCAACCGTTGTAACTTCCTCTTCTTTCTCTCACAATATTCTCTCTTAGAATACAACAATCACACACCTACACAATCGCAATACAATTCCGTCATAAAGGAGGGTTTCCTTTTAGGGAAAAAACCCTAAAAATAACTTCTACCGTCAGATCTACGACCTTATAATGAATGGTCCATATTGACTATGAAATTACAATATTTTACAAGGCAATTTTTCACATATTTTTTCTTTGAGGGCGTTGCCCTCAAATCCACCACCAGGGGGGGCTACAAAATTTTTTTCCCCCTCCCCCCATGGACCCCCATGGCGACAGTTGTGGGGGGGAAATTCCCCCCACACCCCCCCATTAGGGAATGGGGTCCAAGCATAGTTGAAACAAACCTTTGAATCAAGAAGATAATCAGGCTCCACAACCAACAATATCCCACTTGGAGACTGATCAAAACAAATCCACTGCTGTTGTACTTGCTGGACTATACTCCACCTTGGACCTGGAAAATTTATCATCTTCACCTTCATGCTTGAAGGCCAACTGGAACTGTGCAGGAACTCAGTTTCTCCCTAGTTTCTCCCTTTGTTAACATATGCCAAGATTAAAGCTGGTATGTATCTTTTCCAACTTCAGTTTTCCATCTTCCAAGGAATGATGGATCCTATGAAATGGTACATGAATTGTATATTCCTTAGTCTTTGAATGGAAAAATGGCTAACTGTAAGATGAATGGGACTCTCATTGTCTCAGTACAATCTTCTATTCTCCTACTTCTTTCTGATTCCTCCATAAACCTTTGTAACCAAATCATTTCTTTACTAGCCTCTGTGGCTAAGGCTGCTTCTGTGTTGAGGTCACAACAACCTTTTGTATTTTTGAAATCCAAATTACTTTTATTCCACCTACAATAAAAACAAACCATGTAGTGCTCATCCTACTATCTTTATCTGCTATATCCAGGAATCCAACATGTATCCACAATAGGGCAATGTTTGAACCTCCAAAACCTCTTTGCCAAGGTAGAAATTACCTAAAATGCAGAGTCCACTTTACTTTCTCCCAATGTTCTTTACGGGTTTTCTTATGCCTCTCTGGCTCCTATGTGTACGTATATGGTCTTGTACAAATCCATCATACATCAAGATGCCAAATGGTGATGAATAAGGGACCCTATACACGTATTCTATCTCCTCCTATGTCTTGGGACCACGGAGAACTTCCTTAGTTAATTTAAAATGGTAAAGGTTTACCTATGAGGTTTGCATTATGCATTCTAAACCCTGACCACGTTCTCTATGTACTCACCCCAAGACAATCACATTCCGATTTTCTTTTGTCTCTTGTTATTCTCATACCAAAGGTTTTCTTTGCAACACCCAAATCCTTCATCCTAGATGAATTATATAATTTATTCTTGAGCACATTTATAGCCTACATATTAGACCATGCAACAAACATCTATTACAATATGAGATAATATAGCTTCATTTCTATCCTTTTAAATTAAACCTAGTAGTCGGGTATATACTATAGCCTTGATCTATCATAAACATCAGGCTTTAATTCTGCTGTGGAGCTTGCTTTATGCCATACAAGCTCTTCGTCAATCTACATACCAAATTTTCCCTTCCTTTGACCTCTTACCCATGTGGGACATATAAATCTCTTCATCAAATCCCCATGGAAAGAGTTGTTTTACATCTAACTATTCAAGATGCAAATATTCCATACAGGAACTTAAATGTTGCTTGTGGTGAGTCATCTTAACGACTGTGAGATATTTTCATCAAAGATATATACCTTTCTTTTGTTACCAAAACCCCTTTACAACAAATTCTAGCCTTAATGCAGGCTTTTTCCTCCATATTATTCCTTCAAGTTGTAAACCCATTTATTACGCAGACTTTCTGTGGAACTAAACCAAGTCCCAAGTTTGGTTATTTACAGGGGAATCCAGACCTCTTCATGCCTTGCTTCCACTTATTTTTAGTGTCTATCTTCATTTCCTTTTCATAACTTTCTGGTTCCACCGGAATCAATCAACAATAAATAATACAATGAAGGTATTGTTCAAGGGGTCTGCATAATACAATGAAGGAGAGTATTGTTCAAGGGGTCTACTTAAGATGGTAGATCTTCTAACAACACTTGCAGGAGTTTGAGGTACCTGTTGCTCCTGTTGTTGTACATTTTGATTTTCTAGTACCTTTGGATTTTTTTTTCCAGTGATCTCATCAATCACTGTGTATTCTAGTTTTTCTTTTTCCCGTTTCTTTCCCTGCAACTAATCTTTGTACATGACCTTCTCACTGAATATGCCATCCCTACTCCTAATTTTTTTTCGATTTTCATAATTCCATAAGCGATAACCAAAATCATTAACACCATATCCAATAAAGGTACACTTCTTGGATTTTTCCTCAAGATTTGTTCTATTTTCTTTATCAATATGGACAAATGCTTCACAACCAAAAGTCTTCAAAAAACAATAGTTTACCTTTTTACCTATCCATGCCTCCTCTGGAATTCCACCATCCAAAGAGCTTGAAGGTCCTCTGTTTATTAAGTAAACATCAATATCTTCAACATCTTCCTAGAACTATAAAGGAAACCCAATATGCAATCTCATACTCCTTGCACGCTCCATGATTTTCCTGTTCATCCTTTCTAACACACCATTTTCTTGTGGTGTTCCTAAAACTGTACTTTCTCTACGAATCCCATGGTATGAATAGTAATTATCAAACTCCTTGCTGAAATATTCACCTCCATTTTCTGATATGAGACACTTCAATCTTTTTCTTGTCTCATTCTCAACTAATTCTTTCCAGTTCTTAAAAGTATCAAAAACATCAAATTTTCGTCGAATTCAATAAACCCAAGTTTTTCTAGTTGCATCATCAATAAAAGAAACATAATAATGAGAGACACCAAGAAATGATACCTGAGTTGGTCCCCATACGTCTGTATGCACAAGCTCTAACCTTTCACTCTTATTTTCTTTTCTGACTCTGAGAAGTATGACTCTCTTCTGTTTTCCATAAACACAATGCTCACATAAATCAAAATCAATTTGTTTAAGATCTGGCAACAAATTTATTTTGTGAAATATCTGCATCCCCTTCTCACTCATGTGTCCAAGACTATGATTCCAAAGTGATGTACCTACTCTTGTAGAAGCTAAAGAGATATACGAATCAGTATTACCAGTACATAAATACAATGTACCTACCTTCTCTCCTTTTTCTATCACCAATGATCCTTTGGTGACCTTCCACGCCTTATCTGTAAATATAGATATACAACCTTCACTTGCCAACTACCCTGTTGAAATTATGTTTTTCCTTATATCTGGTACATGTATTACCTCTTTCAATAACAATTGGTTTCCATTCTTTTTCTTTATTTGTACCTTACCCATTCCAACAATTTTGCATGGTGCATCATCACCCAAATGAACCTGCCCAAAATCACCTTGAACATAATCTAGAAAATGTTTCCTATGGGGTGTGACATGAAATGAAGCCCCTGAATTTACTACCCAAGACTTAAAAATATTATCTACAAAAATAATCAAAGCATCTTGTAACACATCACATGTTACATTTTCTTCTTGATTTTTCTCTTGTTGTCCATCTCTTTGTTTCTTCGGAGCTCTGCAGTCTTTCTTTAGATGTCCTTTCTTCCCACAATTCTAGAAATCTATCTTTACTAGTATGGATTTGGATATGCCCTTCCTAGAATTCCCATGGTTTCCTGAGCCCTTTCCTCTATCCTTTTGTATTCCTCTATTCTCCACAGTCAACGCATTAAATGATGTCTCACATGTGCTTTTTCGTCACATTTCCTCGCTAAGGATAACACCAACAAGATCATCAAATTTTAGAGTGTTTGAACTAGAGATAGAGTGGATTTCAGACATGACCAATCCATTCCATATTTCTAGCAATGAGAACAAGATTAGAATAGCCCTAACCTCATCATCAAAGTCCACTTTTACAGAACTTACCTTATTAGTAACCGTATTAAATTCATTTAAATGATCTACAATAGACCCACCTTCTAACATATTCATATTAAATAATATCTTCATTAGAAATACATTATTGGATGTCGATGGTTTTTCATACAGTTTAGCCAATGCGTCCATCAACTCCTTCGTTGTCTTTTCTTTTGAAATATTGAAATCCACCGATACTGCTAGGCTTAGCCGTATCGTTCCTAGTGCCTTTCTGTCAAGAATCTCCAATTCTTCGTACTTCATGGTAGTCCACTTCTTTTATATTCCACCCAATGGTAGAAATAGATCCTTTTTATATAAATAATTTTCCATCTATATCTTCCATAACTGGTAGTTTTGGCTGTTAAATTTCTCGAGCCTAAACTTTCCATCTTCCGCCATTGCTCCCACTCAAACCAGGAACCCTCTTTTCCTGGGAGTTACCTTTTGCTCTGATACCAGTTGTTAGAAAAACATGATCACTGAAAAATAAAATAAAACAAATGTGGAAATAAAACATAGAAGATACGCAATACAATAGAGACATAGATATACGTGGTTCACCCAGTGTGGGATACATCCACCAGATAAATTTACATGTCCTTCCATTTTATTATCCAACAAAATGAAGGGATACAACCTACAACTCAACCACTGTTACTTCCTCATATTTCTCTCAAGTATCCTCTTTCAGAATACCATAATCACACACCTACACAATTGCAATACAATTCCCTCATAAAATAGGGTTTCCTTCTAGGGAAAACCATAAAAATAACTTCTACCGTCAGATCTGTGACCTTGTAATGAACGGTCTAGATTGACTATGAAATTACAATATTTTACAAGGAATTGTTTCACAATATTTCACTTCGGGGGCACTTCCCCCCAATCCCCCGCCCGAGGGGGCCACAAAAAATGTCGCCGCCACACCCTGGACCCCCCTAGTGACAGTTGTGGGGGGGGGAAGCCCACCCACACCCCCTCGTTAGGGAATGGGGTCCAAGCACAACTGAAACAAACCTATGAATTAGGAAGATAAGCAGACTCCACAACCAACATGATGACCGTAGGAAGAATTTAGATGCCAAGAATCATGCTTGCATCATGATGGTCTACTCTGAAGAATCCAAGGCCTATCGAATATTTGATCCTATCAAATAGAAAATCATCACTAGGAGAAAAATGATATTTGATGAGAAGTCTTCAGGTTTTAAGTTGTTGAATACTTCTTCTAGTCTGCTACAGAATGATCATTTTGACATTGTTGTTGACAATGGGTCATTTGTTCCATTTTTCAACATTTCGACCAGATATTCAAAATCTGCATCGACTAGGCCGTCGATCATTGTTTCTGAATCGTTAAAACAATCGATTTTTTACTCAATTGGTCCTTTTTCTGTTCCGACTAAAACCATTAATTCTCTTGATCAATATTCCACCGTGAATGTTCATTCACCACCCCCTTGTCTTCATCAGTGGGTTTCTAAGACAATTGAATCCATTGGACCTGATGTTGGTTATGTCTCTTCAGGCCGATAGAATCACAACTAGAAGTAACAAGCTAGTGTTTCCTTAATGACTCATGTTCTTGAGACTTGTGATCCTATCTCTTATAAATATGTGCAAGGAAAACTTTAATGGGAGGATTCTATGCAAGTCGAGATGAATTCTCTCTTAAATAATCACACTTGGGACCTATTTCTTCGACCTCAAGGTAAGATCATTGTGAAATGTTGATGGGTTTATAAGACCAAATTCACTTTTGAAGGTGTTGTTGAGCATCACAAAGCTTATTTGGTTGCAAAAGGATTTTCTCAGCAAGAAGGTATCAGCTACACTAAAAAAGTTTCCCCTATTGCAAAGATGAATTTTGTTCACCTAATTCTTTCCCTTGTTGCTTTCTTTCAATGGTAGATCCACCAGATGGATGTTAAAAGTGATTTTCTTCACAATGATCTATCTGAATAAATATTTATGGAACAACCTCCTAGATTTGTGACATATTCTAGTCTCATATGTTGTCTACATAAGTCTCTTTATGGTTTGAAACAGGCTCCCAGGGTTTGGTATACCAAGATTGACCACTTCTTTCTTAGCCTTGGCTTCAAACGTTGTGAATGTGATCACAATATTTATGTATTGCATGATAGAAATGATACCTTGATTGTTGTTGTATATGTTGATGATTTGGTCATAACTAGAAATAATATTGATTCAATTATTATATTAAAGAGATGACTTGATGACACCTTTGATATGATATATCTTGGTATTCTGCATCATTTTATTTCTCTTCAATTTTTACCACTGTATGATGATCTATTTATCTCTCAATATAAATATGTATTTGGTCTCTTTCATCATTTCTAGATGGCCAATTGTAAGCCATGTGATACCCCTTCTCAATCGAGGATTAAGTTGACTAGGGAATGTTCATATCCCAAAGTCGATGCCACTCTTTATCGAAAACTATTCAGTAGCATTATTTATATTACTCACACTCGACCTGATATTTAGTTTTCAATTAGTGTGGTTTCTCGGTTTATGTAGGATCCTCGTAAAAGTCACTAGAAAACAATAAAGATAATTGTTTGTTACCTCAAGGGTACCTCTTATCTTGGTATCAAGTATTGTTGCAGTTCCAACTCATTAGTCAGCTTCATCGAATCCGATTGGGTGGGAAACAATGATGATTGAAATTCCACCTATGGCTCTGTGTTTTGCCTCAACACTGGACCTCTGGTTTGGTCGTGCAAGAAAGAAAAGGTAGTCTCTTTGTTGACTACGAAAATTGAGTATCGTGGAGCTGTTAATGTAGGTATAGAGGGTAGTTTGGCTTTGAAATATATTGGGTGAGATTGTGTTTTCTATCCAAGCCTCGAATGTTATTTATTGTGACAATTAGAGTGAAATTCAAGTTGTTGACAATATTGTTACATACAGTAAAATGATGCACTTTGAAATTCATTCCCACTAATTTCGCCAGTTGGTTTAAGAGAAGGTTGTCACTCTTGTTCATTGAAAAAATGATGATCAGATTGGTTATATTTTTATTGAACCTTTGTCAGAAGCTAAGTTTGTATAGCTCTGTGATATGCTTGGGCTTCAGGAAGATACAATTATGGGGGTTGTCTTGTTGATGTAATTTCACCTCCTGAATCTCCGGAGCCATTTTTTGATGGGGGTGTTGGAAACTTAGGTTCTAATGGTTCATCACAAATATATTGGAGACATCCAGTCAGATAATCAACTAGTTGTTGGAGGCAGTCAGTCGGACAATATACTAGCTACTAGAGACATTCGGTTGGACAATTGACCAACTACTGGAGACAATAATTCGAGTGATCGACTAACTACTGGAGACTGTCAGTTGAATAGTCAATGAAAAGTTAGGGATAGTGAGTCAATAGGTTGACCAACTGGGAAATCAAATGTGTCAGACAAATGGACGGTCGAGTTGACTAGGAGAGTCAACCAAACCAATGAACAATGAAGATTTGATGGAAACTGTTACAACCGCCGACGATTATTTGTGGACAAGGTCTTCCCGATTTCAAGGAAGTTGGTTATATATTGAGACTATAAATTGGCTACCATATGGGTTGATATAAATTAAAATCTATGAGTGATCTTGTATCAATCATGGTTTGTGATGTTCTAATCATAACTCTCTATGCTTAAGTGCTGAAATGGTGTCTTTAGACACCACCTATATTCTTTGGATATTTCCCTTCTGTTATTTCTTCTGCATATTCTTTTGTTGTTATTTTCAGGTTTATCTCCAAAACCCAACATAATTCACCTACATAATCATTTGACCAAATACAATGTCGATCCATCTATACATTATTACCCTCCAAGTGATTGTACAAAAATTAAGTGCAATGTTGTAAATAATAAAAGTCATGGTACATATCATTACTTATGTAGAATTGATACTCATTCAGTATAAAACTTTTGTCTTTGGTGCTACCTGACCCATGCTTGTATGTTATATGGACCATTATGATTACCTAATTGTCTAAGTGATAATATTGGATTTGAATCTCATTTTGTAGTCGAAGTGTGTAGTTCTTAACAAAATCAACCACTAATAATATAGTACCACTGAGAAATATATCTCTATAAATTTTAAAATGATCATCTTGTCATCAAGCCACATGGATATGATGAACATATTGTTGGTTTTTTAAAAATAAATCCTTGATAAAGTCACACACACATACTTGGTGTCACAACAATAAACACATATATAAGTCTTAACAAAATCAACCATTAATAATATAGTACCACTGAGAAATATATCTCTATAAATTTTAAAATGATCATCTTGTCATCAAGCCACATGGATATGATGAACATATGGTTGGTTTTTTTAAAATAAATCCTTGATAAAGTCACACACACATACTTGGTGTCACAACAATAAACACATATATAAGTTCATTGCTATATTGATTCCTTATGACATTTCAAAGTGAAATTTGAAAGAAAAGATTCCATTTAAGTACAAATTACTAACTCGGGCCATCACCAGATGTATATATATTTTTTATTCCCTCCCCATAGATCATAAGTGATATATTTGAATCTTAGCATGTCAACCTCCCTCCAAAATCCATTCTCATTGCTCACATGCATGCACTTGCTCAGTAATTCCATTCCATATCACTTGGAGCATGTCCCATCTAAGCAAGTTTTATGATAATATGTTTGTTTCTCTAGCCTGATACACACGATGCTATGAATAAAGTCTCTATATGATATCAATGGTGGTATCATTAAGAATTATTGCATAGGGGTGTTATGCAAAACATGAAAAATGTGTATATATGTGTGACATAATAATCATCATATTCAATGTGGTATCTACAACATGTGTTATGCATTGTGTTTATTATAACATACAAAGTCTTACATTTCTTGAAAGATCTTTGGCCCAAGTTAAGCGTGTTATGCTCATTCTTAAATCTCTCATGCAATTCTATGTGTCATGTCAAGAAAGTGTTTAATGTGGGGTTCATAGTCCTTAGAACTCCTCTTAAATTTTAGTACATCCTTTTGGTTGGAAGAAGGCCTATGGTTATCATGCCAAAAATGATACACTAATCCCTTAATTTCTCCAATTAAATTCATGTTAGAATAAGGAAACCTACTAATGAAGGCCCAAAAATCCGCTTGGAATGTTGTGTCAATGTTGTTTCTTATAATATAATACTTTAAAATGGTTTTGAAATTACATTTAATGAGATGAGATGTTTATTTGAGCAAACAATTTTTTCTTGGGATCTTGATAACAATTGATTGTGACAATACATGTTGGGTTGTGTTATGGTATTTTGAATAAATTTTCTTATCAGTTGTATACAAATCATCCACAAGGCTTCTAACAATACGATTACTTGTTTTTGAACCTTTAACTATTTTAATGCTTAAAATTTTCCTAACAACAATCAAAATCTTAGATTTTAACAAAGACATAAATAACTAACATTTAGCTGCATCGATTTTTGATTCAAAATATTCTTTGATAATTTTGTATGAATGATAAAAACTAGCTTATTTAGGTGTATTACCTATAATGTATGGTAGACAAATTTCATCCACCTGAATGAGTTTAGGAGGTATTTCGTGCCTTCTACTCAATATAGGTAAGTGCAATGGACCTATATTCTGCAATTTGTCACTTCTATGTTGTGGCATAAACATAGGAGCTCTTACCCCTTCAATAACTCGTGGGTCAAATTTGGGAGGAGAGTGAACATGCTCATATCTAGTTTGAGGAATATCAAACTATTAAAAAAGAGGTTTCACCATAGGAAATTCTTCACTGGAAGGTTTTTCACTAGTTACCTCTCTAATTTCATCCCCAGTATAATTATCTCCAAGCATATACTGTTATAAATAATAGGTGTGCTCGTTTAACCATAGACAATATAGAAATATTTTCACCCAATCATAGGCTGAAGCCACCCCCGAGCACCTTAACCTTGACATAGAGAATAATTCTGAAAGCAAACCAATATCCAACCAAGGCTAATGCACCAAGCAAAGATAACCAAGATTGATAAAAAAGTCCAACCCAGAAAGACTGAAATTATAGGTTTGCAGTAACTGTAGCTGCAACTACCCTTTAGACTTGCGCACTAAATTTCTCTAGTGCACACTACTGAATTTATGCAGTTGCAAGTTGTGTCTTCCAAATGATCTCTGGCATCCTGTATTTATACTGCTCCTCCTTAGTTGTCTAGACCGACTTCTCATTCTGGAGGCTAAAAACTCAATATTAAATATTTTCTTTATCCGACTTGTCTTCTAGGGTTATGTCCAAATCTTTAGGGTTTCTTATTTCTTCCCAAAATATTATATTCTTGTTAGGGTTACACGTGGAGGTTTAATACCTCCCACAACTACCATAATATCAACAGATACCTCATCTTCTTATCATCAAAAAACAACTTGTCTTGATCAAACAATCATTGGAAGTTCACTAGATGCAGGAATTGGATTGGCCTCTATTGGAATCTTGTTCTTTTCTTGTGATGATGGAGGAGAAACAATAGTGGCATCTATTGTGTTATAATTTGGATGGGCCTCTATTGAAATCCCCCATTTTCCATACCTAACCTTGGATTTTCTCTTACATTTTCATTGATATTTTCAATAGGCTTCACTTTCTTTGAAGAGTTTCTTGATTAATTACATTTGTTTCCCATGTTTACATGACAAGAAACAGACAATATTTTCCTTCTAATCACACAAAATTCATAAAACAAAATTATAACAACAATTTTTGTGGAAAGTGTTTTTCAATCTATAGACAAAATTGGATTCTTGGAATATTTTGAGGTAGTTGTTTGAGCCAATTTCATTTTTTTAGTAGGAACACACACGTGTTATAGAATTCATGCATGTTAATAACTTGCATGTGTTCTATAACACATTCATGTTCCTTTTACATTAGATAATACCCTGTAACTCACCATAATTTTTACCTTAATTCTATCAACCTTAATTTGTATCCACATCAACCTTAATCCTTGGAATTCGACTAGGAATATGGGCACTATTAGTATATTTTGAAAATAAGAATAGGTATTAGGACCTTGGCCATGGCTAGGGGAGGAAAACAATGGTTTCATGCTCTAAATGAAGCTTTCTCGTGGTTAATGGAAATGGATAAGGACTCTCACTAGGAATATGGGCACCATTAATATGTTTTGCACAATAAGAATGGGTCTGAGGACACCTACCATGGTCAGGGGAAGAAAATAAGGGATTTAGGCCCTAAAAAAATATTCTTAATCTCGATATTATCTCTAAGGGATCTCTAGCCTCTAGGGGGTTTTTGGCACTGCTAGTGTGTTTTAGGCCTCTATGGGGGATATTTGGCACCATCAATATGTTTTTCACAATAAGAATGGGTCTTGGGGTCTATAACATGGCCAAGGGATGAAAACAAGGGCCTTAGTCCCAAATGGATATATTTCATGTTAATTGTAATGAAAAAGACCTCAAACCACCATCACTACAAGGAGACCACCTTTTTTCTGAGGTTTTTACGAAACCTCCCTGAAAAATCTATCCCTTCTTTATTTTTAGCGGAGGATGTTAGTGGAGGAGGGTGATCAAAGGTTTTTGTAGAGTTTTTTTTTGTAGATGCACCTTTAAGGTACATAGACACCAGTGTTGACCACACTAGCCACACTAAGAGGGGGGGGGGTGAATTAGTGTGTGGAATTTTATAACTTTTCTTCTTTCAAGTTAGCAGTTAAAACATAATTGTACACATTAAGAACAATCAAATCATAATCACAATGAACACAAGAGATACCAGATGTCTGTATAAGATTTCGTATAATTTATATATATATATATATATATGTATGTGTGTGTGTGTGTGACTATAGTAATGGGGGTTTTCCCATCACCATTTTTTTTGTATCAGCACGACTCATGTCCACTTCAGGACTTCGGCCTTTCTTACTTCTCGTTTTACCCAAAGTGTAACCTCCTCACAACTTTTAACCAAAAATGAATGTTGTATCGGATGACTCATGTCCACTTCAGGACTTCGGCCTTTCTTACTTCTCGTTTTACCCGAAGTGTAACCTCCTCACAACTTTTAACCCAAAATGAATGTTGTTTATTGATCGTGATCTTAGATCGACGGATCGATCTTCCTGCGATGCTGCTTTGCCTTGGTTTAAACCCAATGGCTCTTCTTTTTCCAAAAATTTACCTACGATCAGATGGCTCACGTTTACCTCGGAACTTCGGCTAAAATTCCTTCATGCACACTTCGTTCAATTTTACCCGAAGTGGTCAAAGTCGAGCTAACCATGCATATGCCACTTCCATTATCTATGGTTCATGA
>SNQJ01S0022671.1:0-24471 GCA_010110895.2 Picea sitchensis | reverse complement strand
TCAAATCATAATCACAATGAACACAAGAGATACCAGATGTCTATATAATATTTTATACAATATATATATATATATATATATATATATATATATAGTAATGGGGGTTTTCCCAGCACCAACTATTTTGTATCAGCACCAACTGAAGTAAGAAGCACCAACTCCTAGGAGAGCACCAACTCTCAAGAAAGACCCAACTTGCTGATAGAATGCAATATATCCAACTAGAGTTCATATAGTAGTTCAAACAAATCTAGTAGCAGTGATCCATTTATTGAATCAACTCTATCTCATGATTAGAGGTATACCACAAATTCTCATCACCACACTTCATCTTCTCTCTGAAACTCACACCTTCTTCACTTCATCTTCTCTTTGATATTCAAAACTTCTTCACTTCATATTCTCTCTGATATTCACACCTTTCTATGTCAAAGAATCATCATTATAGAAATCACCGACCTCAGGTGCAAATCCACCTCTTCCCCACTCTAAGCTTATCTCTCAAGTGGACCAATCATGGTTGTATTTATACTTGTTTATGCTCAAAGATTATTTAAGTTATTGGGCTGACTTGTGACACAAGTTACAACTAACTTGTCCATTTACAAAAAATTTGGAACCACCAGAGAACATTATTCCGGGTCTTCAACTTTAAACCTGGCATCCCCCCTATTTTCATAAATCGATCAGAGGTATGGATCAATTTCCTTTGTCTCTGTGAATGTTGCAGAAATCAAATATTGTAGAGGCGCTTCCTTCAAACAATTTACATATGACCATACGCGCAGGACCACTGGCTTATTAATTTAAGCGCTGCTTCTTCTTTCGCCCTTTGTTTCTTTATTCCATACGACCTTAGGTGGTGGCCAGGCGCTAAGCCAAGCGAGTGCTTGATCACTTATAAAAATCAATGATCACATTTTAATGTCATGATGAGATGGACAGTTCTCATTTACTTCGGGACTTCGGCTATTCGTGGCTCTCGAATTATTGAGTAACAATTCCTCCAGAGTGATTACCTATCGAATAATTCATATAGTAGTGGTGACCGCTTGCTGTCGGTTAACACTTCCACTTACGCTATCCTTCCACTGTACTTGATCAATGGTCGAGAATGCTCTTGAAGTGTTATTTAGATTGAACAACTCATTTCCAATTCGGGACTTCAAGCTTCGGGACTTCGAGACTTCGGGCATTTATTGGTGGTGAAACTCCTGAAGTAAAAACTCCCAGAGTGACGTAACTCGCTGATTCACTTGTTGACGTGGCACTTCCTAAGTGGCTTCCACGTGTCACCTAGATTCATGGCTTACGTATGCCTAAAGTACTTATGGGACCTTGACACTTGTCACCACCTGATTGGGCCACGTGTCCTAGCTGACATCACTCTTGATGATGTGGGCTCTCAATGTGAGTGCTACATCTCTTAACCTCGTGACTTTGGAATTCTCCCGAAGCGAGATTCCTCGAAGTGTAAACCTTGAGTAACTTGACTTCATTTAATGGTCATTCTTTTACCCGAAAAGGATTAACACGATCCAACGACTGTCGAGAATTCATCTATTCAGGATCTGAGGCCTTTGGCCTTGATTATCCTATCCTTCTACTTTCCTCGATCCGAAGGTCAAGATATCTCCCAAAGTGTTTCCTCAGATCAAATGGCTTGCGTCTACTTCGATACATTTGTGTCTTACTCTGTCCTTCCACTAAACATGATCTGATGGTCCTGATATCTCTCGAAGTTCTTCAGATCGGACGGTCCTCATTTACTTCAACACTTCGGCCTTCGGGTGATCTTGCTTTTTCTCAACCCTTTTCTCCTGAAGTGGTCAACGCCGAAGTTTGACCACTATTTTGATCCAACGATCATCATGTATTGTCCATATTCGATGGTCCTCATTTACTTCAAGACTTTGGGGCTCTAGTCTTCGTCTTTTCTTATCCTATCCTTCCACTTAACTTGATCCAACAATCGATGTGGATTGCAGAACTGTAACTTGCATGTGGTTTAGATCATCACACAAACTCCACAATTTGAAGTTGTGTGATTGTTGGTGGATCAACCACAGTCGTCGATCTTTGAGTCGATGAGATCTGGCGATCTAGACTAATTGCGGGACTGGAAATAACACGTTGTTTAATTCTCCCTTTGCGCTCCATAATAAATCCCTGCCCTTGATTTGGTGCTTGCGTATCCAGCAATCACGACTTGATTTGATCAATTGGTGGATCAACCACAATCGTCGATCTTTGAGTCGATGAGATCTGACGATCTAGAATAATTGTAGGATTGGAAATAGTGTGTAGTTTAATTCTCCCTTTGTGCTCCGCAATCAATCCTTTCCCTTGATCCAGGGATTGTGTATCCAACGATCACGACTTGATCTGATCATGTTTCTGCTATGCGCTTTCCCTTCTGAGCTTCATGTGTGTCATCTCTTCTGAGTTTCTGAGCTTCATTCACTAACCCTCCTGAGATTTAATCTCTGCATACTGCATATATTT
This sequence comes from Picea sitchensis, assembly GCA_010110895.2. NCBI lineage: Eukaryota > Viridiplantae > Streptophyta > Pinopsida > Pinales > Pinaceae > Picea > Picea sitchensis. Next base: position 21,966 of record SNQJ01S0022671.1, on the reverse strand, counting down.
ATTTGACATGAACTCTGCATACTGTTATATTGTTTGACATCAATGACACTATGTCCAACAACCAATGCGTACATGAAAAATAAAGCACCAGTGCTTAAATGTTCAAAATAACCATCATATTTTATAAAAAAATAGAAAGCACATATCAAAGCGCATTGGTGCCATTGAACATTATGCCCTAGTGTGCATCACTTTCATCAGACACACCACATTAGAGTAAATAAAAGAATTACCAAACCAATTTTCATTGTTACACTTCATCCCATGCTTCCAAACTCTCAAGAAAGCACCAATCCTCACCCTCCTTCCAAAGACACTCTCTGGTTTTTCCCTTTGTCAATCAAACCCCTTTAAGTTTTTCATGTACCTCTCTAAGAAGAACATCCAATGACATGAGAGAACCCCAACTAATTCAACCTCACTAGGTAGGTGAATTAGAATATGGACTTGCAAATACATAAAACTCGTGGGAAGTTGCTTCTCAAACATACAAACAACCTTAGCTATCTCTCAACGGCACCATTGAACGCTAGCCATATGAATATCCTTTGACGTGATCCAACGTACAAATTCAGATAATTTTTCTATGGCATGTTGCAGGTCCTAGGGGAAGTCATGGTACACACAACCATGCATGAGCAAAGGATAATGGCACTACAAAATAAACACACACATCATTTATTTCCATAAATTTATGACTGCATAGCACATTTTTACCGACAATATAGAAGAAGAATAATGTATTCAACATGCATACCCTTAGAAGGTTCATATGGTCATTTTATTTCAACCTCGACAAATTCCCTTCTACACTGAATCAATGTCGTAGAGTCGACATATATAAAGAAGATGTATTCACACCCAATATAACATCCTTCACCATAGAAAGATGACATTTCTTCAAAATCCATGGGACATCACCTTTTTTAAAACACCAAGAGGGATTAACCTCTCCTCTAGTTTCTTTTCTTGGCCAATGTATCTTTTTATTATTTGAAGCAATAAGATCTCTCCTAGTAGCCAATGTGTTGATTTTATTTGATGATATGTGCCTCCATAAATAAGATATATATATTTTTGAATATATGCATGGGATCTAGTAAGTGACCAATCTTAAGATGCTCCCAATATGGAAGCTCATAAAATACAAATTTCCTTTTCATCCCAATGTGAATTTTCTCAACATGGGTGTCAAAAAATTCAGGATCACCGAACATAGGTTACCCATTTGAATCAAATAATTCTACAATTTCCTTCTCATTCTCTATGTCATATGCCCTAATCCAATTTGTTGGTGTCATTATTTCAGGTCTCTAGGTTCTCTCTAGTTTACCATTGAAAGAAGATGCAACTCTTCTATAAGGGTAGTCTTCTAGGAGGAATACCCTTGAATATTCGTACACCGGATTTCGTAGGTGGTTGGACCACCCAATCTTTATAGAAGGTCCACAAAATTTACATCCATGATACCATTTCATTAAAAGATCTCCAATGTTATCATATATAGAGCATGTTAGTGTCAAAAATATAGAAATGAAGTATGCCAAATAACATTACAGATATAAACAAATCAATCAACATGCTTACCATAGGAAACTCCTAGTCTTGTATAATTGTGCGTGGTGTACGCACATATTCCATATTGATCCAGGAAAATCCAAAATGATAAAAAATTGATATTCTCAAATGTTCTTGAAAATGAATTCATTGCATATATCTCAGGGATATCTTTCCAACGACGTAAAAAGAGCCTCAAGCAAAGTTCGTTTGAAGAAGTTATGGTCGTTCAAAGTTTGGTCAAACATAACAAAATTCAAAGAAGGGGTGCCACGTGGAAAGCCCACAAGATACCAAGTGGCTTGTCCATACAATTCATACAATTGACATGATGAAATCATGCTAAAGTCAGCAAGATGACATGGCAACATGACAGGTTTCCATGTGTGACTCATTTTGGCATTTTCAGGAATCCATGTGGACCAATAAAAATGTGCCATGTGGCAGGTCATACGGATGAAATGGCATATTTACGATGACATGAAAGGTGACAGGTGGCAGGTAGAGTCAAAATTTGTACGTTGACGTGGAAATGACTGTGCATATGATGTGGTGATGATGCAGGAAGGTGACTGTGTAGATAGGTGGAAAAATCAGAGAGTGCTACATGGCACTTTCCAATTGGCCAATAATGGCTAAGGGAGAATAAAATTGGTTCCCCATGGGAATCGAATCCATGACCTATGGGAGAATTTTCCATGAAACATTCCAACACCTTAACTAGATTCCTTTACCAATGCGCCACATGTGTTGGTTGTTAAAACAACCCAAAAAAATATTATTTAATTAGATGCCTGCGTCTGCGTGAAGTTCAGACACGATTTTGGCTAACCTAGGCCTATTTAATGGGCACACAAACCAATGTATGAACATGGAAATGCATGCCAAAGAGAGGTCCTGCATATAAATTTGTGCCAGTTTCATATTTTTGTCTCAATTTGATTGCAAGAGGTGTTCCAAGTTTAGATTTGCCTTGTTTTGCATTCCATAAAGTTCTTTGAGGAAAGTATAGGGTGTTTATACTCATTGGCATGCAAAAACAAGGCAAATATAAACTTGGAAAGTATAGAGTTCCAAGTTATGAATGTGAATGTTTATTTGCAAATAGTAAAAGACAATCTTCATTTTCCGAATATGGTTGAATGTTTATATATACTTAAGAACTAATTTTACATCTAAGAATTTTTGGATCAATTTGGTATTAGAGATGGTTTTGACTTGTATTTGCAAGTGAATGCTTACGAGGTCCAAGTTCAAGCAAGGTGAAGGCACGCTTGAAGACTTTAACCCTAAAATTGGACGAATATTTCCAATAAAAGAAATGAAGCAAGAAGATGTTCTTTTTTAGGCTGATAAGGAGTTTTGAAAAATGTTCCTTGAGATGACAACCATGGTGAAGGAATTTTGGGAAGGCCTAGAAAGGCGAAGATGAAATCCTCATCAAAATGAAGATGGTCCATCGAGAACATTAGTTAAAGAAGAATGAGAAGGTGAAGAACCTTCAAAACCTCCTTCGTGCCCATCATCATCTTCTTTTGATGAAGTGAACATTACTCTCGTAAGAAGAAAAAGAATTCTAAGAAGTCTTCTCATTCTCATGATTTTCCTTTGTTAAATCTAGATGTAAAGTTTGATTTTCCTACTTATGATGGAGAGTTGAATGCAGAGAAGCTGGATATCTAGGTTAAACAGATTGAAGTATATTGTAGGGTACATAAAATCATAAATGACACTTCAAGGATACAGTTGGCCACTCTTCTCCTGAGCGACACAACTTTGATATGGTGGGAGGGTCAGACACAAGTTGATCTTATTCAACATGGTAAAATCATTTCTTCGTGGATTGAATTTGTTGTTACATTAATAAATAAATTTTATCCATTAGCTTACATGAAAACATCAATGATTGCTTAACAACATTTAAGACAAGGAAAAGGGAAAATTGTTCAAGCTTATACACAAGAATTTAAGAGGAAGGAATTATCTTTTGGAATTCCATTACATACTCATGAGACTCTTCTAAAGTATATGGGTGGTATGCACTCATATCTTCGACATACTATATTGATGTTTAATCCTAATAATATATATATATATATTTTTTATACTAGGGGAATCGGTAACAACGGCAGTATCGTACTCGCGTGACACGGGGTCGAATCCTGTCGGCTGCCTTATAACCCCTAGGGAGAAACGCACAGCCCGCAAGCACGCCCTCTGAGTAAATCAGGGTGAGAATCGACCTTGAGACCTCATTTTACATAGTTCCTTCCATTTACACGGCACTTGCCAATCGGTCTACACCCCTGCGGGTTAATCCTAATAATATTAGCGAAGTATCAATTGATCCAAATTATTTTGAGAACGACATGAAGGCAAAAATATAATAGAGATATAACAATGAAATACACAAAAATATAGCAGAGAACACATAAATACAATGAAACCCAACTTCTATTAATGAATAAGATAAAAAACACTATAGAACACAAACTGACAGAATGGGGTAGCTTATCTCTGAAAAGAAAGAGATGTTGGCTACGATTCATTCAAAATAAGATTAACATCACCCTCCATTTCATGCTCAAAGGGCCTCATTCACCTCAATTATATATGAGAAAGTGAGAGGAGAAAAATTCCCATGATGCATGTGGGATAAATTAATCTAATTTTATAAAATTCCATAGGCATGTAAAACACTAGGACTTCCCAGGTGGTCACCCATCCCATATGAGAAAGTAAGAGGAGAACAAATTCCCATGATGCATGTGGGATACATTAATCTATGTTTATAAAATTCCATAGGCATGTAAAACACCAGGACTTCCCAGGTGGTCACCCATCCCAGTACTACTCTAGCCTGAGCGCACTTAACTACAGAGTTCTAATGGGATCTAGTGCATTAACGCTATGTTGTAGGCATGTACATAAGACCACTAGGAAATCATTCCATGATGTCTGTGATTAACAAATGGATATGGTATTACATTCCATTCCCTATCAAAATGGTGAATATATTGGTTTATCAAAACTATATGCTCGAAATGTTGACTTAATGGAAAATGTGGTTGGCCACCGAGATCCACCTGGATCATCAGTACAAGCTACTCATATTGAAGCCAACAAAGGAAAATATGTTGTTGAAGATGAGTTAAGGGAGCCACATGAATTTGAGGAGTATTTGAAGGAAAAAAGGAAGAGTAAGAAGACAACTACAATGAAGAAGGATGAAGAGAAGAAGCCTACATGTTCTCATTGCAAGAAGAAAGGACATGAGGAGGCAACATGTTGGAAGTTGCATTCCGAATTGAAACCAAAGTGGGCTCAACCTTGGAAGGGTAAATAGAATACCATGACTATAGTTCAGGATCCTGGATCGGATTCTGAGGATGAAACTAAGGTTACAACTATGGGCATTAAAGGTAAATCTTTTGTTGCAAGTTTCAGTTCAAGTGCTTCTTCTGCAAAGGATAATCCGATCCTTGATGGAAGGAAAACAAAATAACTGTTTCATTTCCAAGTTATCTAAAAGCACACTAATATTGATGCACTTATTGATAGTGGATCACAATTAAATCTTATTTCATAGCAATTTGTTGAGAATTTGGGATTGGAAACTAGGCCTCATCCGAGACTGTATCCTTTGGGTTGGATTTGTGATAATGCTTAGGTACATGTAACTAAGCAATGCAAGTTACAATTTGAGATCACATCCAGTTTCATTGATGAGGTAGAGTTAGACGTTGTTCCACTTGACATCTGTGGGATGGTTTTGGGAAGTCCAGAATTGTATGACAATAAGACCATTTTCTACAGGGAACTAAATACGTATCATATTTTCAAGGATGGGATTGAGTTCAGTGTGAGAGATCATTAGATGAAGACTAATTTGACAACTATCACTACAGGGAAAATTCCAGTTAATGCTAGTATCCAGGATTCATATTTACAACCTACAGCTGGAAGCATAACATTTCCTTTGGTTGATGTTATTCATGTTAATAAGGGAAAATATGTTGATGGTTCATTCTCTTTCACATCTGTATATTCTGTTTTGTTGTTCAATTTATTACTAATAAATGGAGTATGGTTAGCTAATGCAAGAATGAATGGAAAAGTTTATGAATTTAAGGAAATGGTTGACTTGGTCAACAATGTTGTTTCAATCTTTGTTATTATTGTGATGAGTGAAGTGCTCGAAATACATGCAGGAAGGATGGATGATATTGGACAAGTGAGTCAGAAGTGTCCTCACTTCATTTCTGAATGATCCATACTTCCGGAGGTCCAAAAGTTCTTTAGTGGGGAGGTGTGATCTAGGAGGATCCAAAATGATAAAAAATTGATCTTCTCAAATATTCTTAAAAATGAATTCATTGTGTAGATCTTGGTGATAGATTTCCAACAGTGCAAAAATCACCTCAAACGAAGTTCATATGAAGAAGCTATGGATGGTCAAAGTTTTGTCAAACAGAGCAAAAGTCAAAGTAGGGGTGCCATGTGGCAATCCCACAGAATGCCAAGTGGAATATATGTACAGGTTATACAACTGATAATATGATGTCATGTTTTCATCAGTAGGGTGACGTGGCAACACAAGAATTTGCCACATGTCACTCATTTTTGGCATTTTTAGGCACCCATGTGGACCAATAAAAATGTGCCACGTGGTAGGCCATACATATGATGTGGCACGTGACAGGAGGCAAGTATAGCCAGCATCCATATATTGACATGGAAATGACTGGGCATATGATGTGGTGTTGATGCAGGTAGGTGACTGTGCAAACAAGTGGACCAATCAGAGAGTGCCACGTGGCACTCTTTGATTGGCCAATAATGGCTAAGGGAGAATAAAATTTGTTCCTCACGGGAATCGAATGCATAACCTATGGGAGAATATTCCATGAAATATTCTAGAACCTCAACTAGATTCCCTTACCAATGCGCCACACATGTTGATTGTTAAAACAACCGAAACAAATATTATTTAATTAGGTGCCCGCGTTAGCGTGAAGGTCGGGCACGATTTTGGCTGACCTAGGCCTATTTAGTGGGCACAAAAACCAATGTACAAACATAAAAATGCATGCCAAAGAGAGGGCCTACATAGAAATTTGTGCCAGATGTATATTTTTGTCTTGATTTGTGTGCAATAGGTGTTCCAAGTTCAAATTTACCTTGTTTTGTGCGCCATAGAGTTCTTTGAGGAAAGTATAGGGTGTTTATACTCATTTTTCTTAGAATTTCAACAGGAATCTAATGGTGATGTCTATTTTGTTTAAATTTTTTATGTATGTAAAGTATTAGTCCAATTTTTCATGTATGAGACCCATAGTCTCATTATGTGTGCAAAACGAGGTCTTTAAGAACAAGTTTAGAACATAGTCGAGTTTATACTCATTTTTATCATAATTTCATGAGGAATTTAGTAATGACCTCTGTTTTTTGGATTGAGCAACATAATTAAAGGATGTCTTCATAAAAAATGATATTTGTAAGCTCTTTCATTGTAATTTTGGCATTTGAGCATTAATTGAGCGGTCTCATTGATTGAAAAGGGACCTAGAGATGTATCCCAAGATGGGTGAACTCCGTTAACAAATTGTTTATGTGCCATTTGAATTTTTATTTATCTTACTTTACTTCATTTTAACATTTTATTTCTGCAAGTTATTCATCCGTGTTATTGAATTTTATGGATAAGTAAGACATTCACATGTTATTTGCAAATTGTCAAAGATGATCTTCATTTTCTGAATCTGGTTGGATGTTTATATATACTTAAGAAATAATTTTACATCTAAGGATTTTTGGATCACATACAACGTAAAATACCTCTCCATTGAGATGGGTCTTGATACATCATATACATGTTTCCCTTCACATAATTTCTTAAAACCATCAATCAATGGTTGGAGGTAGACATCGATTCTATTCACTTTCCTTCTACCCAGGACTATAAGAACCAACATAAGATGTTTATTCTTCACAAAAAACCATGGGGGGATATTTTTATTGATCATTAAAATTGGCCAAATAGAATAGTTTATGTTTTGGAGGGAATATTGGTTAACTCCATCCATAGCTATGATCAATCATAGGCTTCGTACTTCATCCTTGAATTTATCGGGCCATGTATCCTCTATATGCTTCATGGCTATTAAATCTGATGGGATTCACATAACTCTTGGCTCACTTCTATATGAGGTATGCCACCCTTGCAATATGGATAATTGTTTGCAACAAATATCCTTTGAATCCTTGGAATTATAGGCACGTGCCTCAATATCTTATGAGGAGGACCGTGTGCCTTACCTATTTATTTATTTATGGTACTTTCCATGCCCACATTTTGGACATATCTCTTTGTCCACATATTTGTTTCTACATAGAGTACAATCATTCAGGCATGTGTGGTATGGTATGTTCTCAACACCCAACATTTTTAGCATTTTCTTTGCCTCTACATAACTATCGGGCAAGACATTATCACTCAAAATAACCTTATCTCTGAGTAACCTAAAATTAGTGGGAAATAGAAGTGTACATTGCCATTAAACATGAATAAAATCAACCCTTTTCGTCCTTCATTGTATGACAAGATTTATTAAAACATTAGGGGACTTATTGGTTAGTTACCTCAAAAGTGTCGAGAAACATGTTTCTGACATACCATACATTGCTTTCAAGTTGCACAGTAACATTGTTGTCCCTAGTTGGGTAGACCTCGACCCCTGTACTCGACCAAAGAGAGGGGTGGTGGAAGCATATTTGAGGCTTTTGAAGAGGGTGTTAGTCCTTGAGATTTCCCTAGTTTTCAATGGAATGATGCCAAGGATCCTTGGAGATAAAAATTGAATAGGGTTTTTAAGATATCTTGCTTCAATTAATGGATTTAAGCATAATCATTAACTCTTCACAGCTCCCATGCATTACAAATAGGACGATTAGGTCATCATTCAAAAAATAGGGGCAATTTGTCTTCTCTATATTAGAATTACTTGGGTAAAAAGAATGAATGATTGTGTGAGAGGGATGTATGCATGGAAGGTACATAATACAGATAAATATTGCAAGGCTACTTGTGAAGAAAAAACGTTGAGCATTAAAGAATTTAACAGTGTTAACAAGGACTCATTATGAGTATAATTAAATAAGTGCTTCATACAACTCGTTGTTTGATACATTCACATACCAGAGAGTCTGCATTAATATGAATATTTCAAAAAAGAAATGGAAAAATATTGGCCAGGAACTAAATTCAACAACATTCATACATGAATCCAAACACATTTACAACATATATGGAGTCAAAAGGATGCTAAGAGATTTTATTGATGTATTTCAGAGTACATTACATAAATGGAAGAGATGGAACTCAAGAATAAATCACAAAGGAGGAGAAGAAATATGGAATTTACAGACTGATACTATATAAAATCATTGAATCCCTACAAGCCTGGTGTCTTCCTTCTCATAATATGTCCTTCTGCTTGATCTACGTTGATCTATGAACTTTGAGATTCAAATACTCTTCCTCTCTCTATCCACTGATAAAAAATGAGGTAATGTGCCTTAGGGATTATTTGTATCTCTTCTCCATGAGAAAAACACTTCTTGATTCTTTAAACTGCTTCTTGATCTTGATACTAATTCTTGATTTTGTAAAACAAAATTACCTTTTACACTTGTCAAAATCATTTCCAAAAAAAATCAATCAAGGAGGATCTGGGTGCATGTGGATTATATGACATGTATGCCCCTGCCTTGGAAACTACACTTTAATATGCTTGCACATATTCTTCCATAATTTTCCCATTAATTATTCTAGTTGCTTCAAATTCCTTTTCAATTTATCCAAATCATAGAATCTCTCATATGATGGTGGAGGAAGTTTCTTAAAAATCGATCTAAGATTGTATACTAATATAAAATTTCCAGCCACCACCTAGGTGTAAGGAAGTCGATGATGGAGTGTACTGTTAAGGCACTTCGCTATGTGAATTCACTGGTTCAAAACTCCAACTTACCTTGTGTGTCGTGTATGGGTCATCATGGGCACACTTGAAGGTTATAATGGTAGCATTTGGATAACACGATCCCATCTCATGCGAGCACGTGCCCGACTAGTTGTTGATTCTTCCAGTCACATAAAAAAATATAAAATTTCCAGCCAACATATCCATTACATATTGACCCTTCAAAGATCCCTCCAATTTAGAAAACTTAATATTAACATTTCTTTTGTTATATAAAATATTATGATAATTGTTACATAAATACAGATCTCCACCACCATCCCACAAAGTGGGCAACCCATATCTAATCACTTTTTTGAAAAATTTCTTGAATGAAACTATCTCCCCAATTATATCATGTACCTTGTGCTCTGTACTCTACATGAATTTAATCATGGCCAAAACACTCTTAACATCCATTATAAGGCTGGTTCTATCCTCTATATTTAAATTTTTAAGATGCTCCTTAGATATTCTATTCAAGAACTTAATTAAATCAGCAACCAACTCTAGTTTTCCTTCCAACTCTGTGGTTGTAATCTTTATCTCTTTGAATAATTTAGTAATCAATTCATACTCCTTTTTAGTGGTAGTGTCAAGCTCCATTTCATTTACACTTAAATCTAAAATGACCTTGACAAAGGCCCTCATCCACATATAGAGGTATGACTGACATCTTTAGATATTTAGCTGTCTCCAAGACTTTATCTAGTTGTTGAATCAAAGATTGGTTCTTTACTTGCAATCTCTCCATAGTATGTTGACTCTCCCAAAGTTATTGGTACAACTTCTCCTTCTCATCATAACTAGCTTGATGCTTAGGGGTTTGTATATGCTACACTTATGGAATATTGAGCTTCTTCTTCAACACTTCGATTTCATTATCCTTTTGGCTCACTAATTATCCCATAACCTTGGGATTCTCAGGGTCTGTACTCAAAGACATAAGATTATTTTCTAATTTAACTATCTGAATCTGCTCAGATTTCACAAATACTATTTCATGATTCAACTTCTTTTCAATCTTGAGGGCCAATTCCCTCATATTTTTCTCACTTGCAGTAGATTGAAACACTCCTCTATACATCATTTCACTAGTTTGCCTATGTAGCTCCACCATGTCTCCAGGTTGAACATTTACCATAGGAAAATTAAAATCAGAGGATTTATAGTTTGCAGGTGTACGAGGTTTAGAGACTTTTCCCTCTAACACAACCAATTTCAAAGTATTATATTTATAATCCATGGATGAAAGAAGTTTTTTTTTAGCATTCACTTGAGATAAGAACTCCGTTTTGAAATCTTGAATACTTCTCCTAATATCAAAATAATGAGTAAAGAAAGTGGGTTGACTCTGAGATATCCTCCTGAAGTAGTAGAGATAGCTTCTCCAACGGAAAAAAGAGTTGATGGGAAATGCTATATTGTATAAGGAGGAGATATAGAATCAATCCCCTCTTCACTGGATCCCTTTATTAGCTACAATATCCCTTTTCCTTTATCCAAAATGTATGTGATGGTATCCCATGTATCTATCCCTTCCTAGTTCTTAAGTTTTTTTTCATATGTTCATCTGTATTCATCTCATAGTTCAAATATGAGAAAGTCCTATTTCCCAAGAGCACTTCCTATTTCTGAGAAATCTCTGAGGCTTTTGTTGAGTCTGATCTATCTACTAGTCAATTTTTCACTTGTGTCAACAAGACCTACTTTACTTCCTCCATGAATCTAGAATGGCAGTGATTTCAATAACATGATATGACTGATGCTTATATGTAGGTTTCCTGGAAACAATAATACCTTATGGATCATATATCCACCTGCTTGCCTTTTCAAAATAATTTTTTTACAACATATCTTCTACCAAAGTAAGTGAAGTCCTTAGTTTAACTTGGAATTGACCTACTTCATTAGGTAGCTTGAATGTGACTTCCTATATATGCTATGCAAAGTGTTGATGATATGATATCATCCTTTATCTGATGTATTCCAAGACAAATATCCTTGGAGTCAAGAGAATATGCAACTTATATGGTTCATTCTAAAAACCATACTCCCTGATCAATGTATACTTTTCAGAAAGATACCATTCCTTGTACTGGTTTCTCTAGTTAGTTGGAGCAATTTCTTCAAATAATTGAACATCTTAGGAAGTTGAACCTTATGGATCAATTTATGAATGGCATTCATGTATTTATTAACATAGGTAGTGAAACCATGATTTTTCTCCTTTCCCCTACTTTCCTCAGTCCACTCAATCATAGGCCTAAGTTTAGTCGCGTCATTCGTTACCTTCACTCCCTGTCTTTGAAAGTATGCAACATCATTGAATAGGACCAAATGTACTAGGTAAGACTAGTATCTAAAGGATTTGTAAAAATGATAGGTAGATAATTGGTATCTGTTAACTCCAGCTAAAAACTATGCACAGTCAAATTTGGTTAAGGATATGGATTCTATTGGACACACCTACCACACTTAGAGGGGGGGTGAATGAGTGTGGGGCTCTTTTTCCCAAAAATTTCCTCTTGCACAAAAACTCAACAATTAGCATTCAACATTTATTCATTACCCATTGTTGTCATTTATAAACAGTTATATGTGAGCACATATCAACAACATATATCAGAAATATATCATCAACAAGTCATCACCACAATGAACACAAAGAACACAAGATGTATGTACAATTTATTTATTTATTATGGACTTCAATCCTTGGGGTTTATCAACAACAACTGAATAGAGTACAACTCTACAAGTGCACCAGCTCTATATGCAAGATTCAACTTACACCCTTAGCACCAACTTAGATGAGGCAACAATACTCGACAGATAGCAATCTGTCAACAGGTACGCAACCTGTCAGTAGTGCAACCCACGTGGGAACGCGCCCTGGCTCACTACAACCCACATGTGAACGTGGCCAGTGTATAATGCAACACACGTCTTCTTCTAAGCAACTTAGGGTTTTTCTTTTCTTCTTATCCTTTGAACCCTTTTGTCTTCCACTGTCGAAACTGACCACTAGCTAGTCACAATACATACAAGCTCTCCAATAGATTTATCATACTCCACATCAAATCAATATGAATGCTATCTCAATCATGTATAAATAGCTATTATACCATGAAATCCATGTCATACAGTTTCAGAGTGATTCTCCTCCATCAATCAAATCAACAAATAGACCACATCATAGAGACCATACCAAGAATTCCCTAAAATTCACAACATATCAAACAATGGTATCTATCAAGACAATAATGTAACCATATAAGAGTCTCAATGATAGATCACGAGGCCATAGAATGAATATTTGGAACCTACCTCATCATCAAGAGCTTGGCACCAACTCAAACAAAATCTCCATGATTTTATCTACTCCACACTCCTTGTACACAGTCAACCCACATATACCCTCAATGTATATGCACCCTATACACAGACAACCACGTGGACATCATAAAATAGGGTTTTGTGAATCTGAGACTTTTTCCATCAAGGATCTGGAGCATTGCGAAGCTTTGATGTGTTCATGAGATCCTCCTCTCACTCTCTTCAGAATAGATCTTCAATCATTCTCAAGAGATCCACATAAATAAGATGCTCTTACAAGCTCTCCATCCATTACTCCAAAGTATATTCTCACAAGAAGCTCTCAATTGAACCACAAAAAGGATTATTCTCAAAATGTACATTTTACAAGAGATCTAGCTTCTTATTTATACTTTTACCATCTTCTAGGTCATAACCCATTTCTAGGTTATAACCCATTTCTGGAGTCCTTAACCTATTTTCCTTATTTAGAGGGTTAACCACTTTCCATGAATAGAGAAAGTTCTCCAATACTTTATCATTTAAATATTCCTTCTTGATTTTGTCACTTAATTTTTATCATTAAATAATCTTTCTTGATTTTGTCACTTTACTTTTATCATTAAATAATGATTTCTTCTTTTCAAGCACTTTTGAATTCTTTTGACCTTTTGGGACTCAAGCCATCATATGGGGTCCTTCAACTTAAGTAGAGCCATAACTCTCAAACCATGAGGTTATGTGACATTCCACATACCATAGGAATGGCAAACCTTATCCATCTAGGATAGTTTCACCAACAACTTCATTGATCTTCATCTCATTATTCACATGTACAAGCATGGGTCCTCCAATTGTTTTTCTAGGTGCTCATTTTATAAAGCATCTTCTTTGTGGATGTTTCAACATAAGGGGACAATTTTGGAGTTCATACATTTGTGCACCATATCAACCATGCTAAGACACTAATTATTCATCTTTACATCAATTGGTTTCGACTTGAACATATATCATTCTCATCAAGGGCATCATATCAATGATCCATCTTTATCAATTGGTTCCACTTGGACGCTGCTTGTTAGCGGATCATCAAAGGGGCATCATATCAATCAATTACTTGACATCAATCAATGACATGAATCAAACCAAACCATTTACATAAACGACATATGATCCAACAATCTCCCAAATATTCAAACCATTGGCGTAATGACAACATGAACCAACAATCTCCCCTTTGGCGTGGCAATACCAAATGATGATGTCAACTCAATTACCAATTATTGATGTCAACATGTAGACAAGGCATGTTGTTCTTCATCAATAGTCAATGTGACTACTCCACATTAATTTCTCCCTTCAATATACATCAATCACATCAAATAATGATTATCCCTTTGACATCAATGGCAGGGGCCATTCTCCTCTTTGGGGCTACTCCCCACATCTTGTTGCCGCTATATAATATATCCCCTTTTGAACAGGGATATCAATCTGATGAAATGATGAAAATACATCACTCATACTCCCCATGTGACCATTGCTCCTCCTAGAATTATTCCTTTGTGCTATTTCTTCAAATATGGGTCTCTTTTCTAGGTATGCATCTGTTAAATATCTCCTAGAATCATGGGAAGAATGAATCCCCTAAAGAATGTCCCCTATCTGTGAGATGAACAATGTGCTACCATATGGCGATCCTTGGACATGTTCATGCATTAAACTTGTGCTATACCATTCATCATGAAACAAAATATATGTCAACAATATAGAGAATCATGAGCAATATATCCACCAAGTACATCATGTACCAAAATGTACCCACCATGCACAACACCCAGCAATACATCAATATGTACATCAACAATGTTCAAAGATATCATCCATGAAAATGTATCCACCATATGCCAACATGTACATCTACCATCATGCAAACAATGTGCATCTGTCAATCATAAGATATACCAACCATGTACCCCAGTTATTTACATAATCAATAGATGACATTTGTCAACATCAATCCACCTCTTGGGTTAGTGCCATGCACCCAAGATTTATTTTATATCATATGTGATCTCACCATGAAAACCGGCAACAAACGGTGTCAAAACGCAATGAAGCAATGTGGGACCACGGAATCTGAGTTATACCATCACATCAAAATCAAATGGCAAATTTACCTATCCTTTTTCTAAGGCTTTACAACAGACACGCAGCTTGTTGCACAACTGAGCGCGTGTGTGTGTGACCTATTCAAGGTCCCGAACATGTGTACACATGGCTGCCACCACTATTACCCGTGTGCCTTAATTGTATTTTATTTGAACTTTCCTTCAATTTCATTCTGATCTTGGTTTCTTGTCTTCTTCATACCCCATACATAGATGACCCTTCTCTTCAAAAATTGAGCTCACGAGTATCCATCTTTTCAAAGTGTCTCTCTTTCTTACTTCATTTCTTCTTCTAGCTATGCTATGTGAAGTCATCATCATGGAATTTCTTCTTGCTTGTGTTCGATTACTCACAGTTGTATTATCCACTACAGCTATAGCATCTCATAGATTTACAGTGAACAACAAAATATATACTTGATCACATCTCAACACCTTGTGGTGTTATAGATCTTCCATTATATCTCCTTTCATGGAATCTACATTCAAAATCTTTGTGACCATATCCATTACATTAAACTAAAATGCCGCGAAAACATTTTCATACCTTTCTTTGGTGTCTCAAGAATGACTTCTTGATGTCTTGCTTTCTTTGTTTCTTTGAAATTTTCTTTGCCTTGTGGCCAGATGGTTTCTTTGTATTGTCTTCTTTCTTTGATGGACTTACCTCATGCTTCTTTGGGGTGCTTGCTTCCACATGTTTATCTTCTCCTTTGTATCAAAGCCTGATTTATCACATGATGGTCTTTGACTTTCAAGATCTCATCCAAGATTCATTGAGCTATTCAAGAATTTGTTTGACTTCTCTACCTTCTTTCTAGGATCAATAATTTAGGTGTCTAATTTACCAACATGAATCTTCCTTGTCATTTATTTGAATCTTAAATAGTTCCTCTATTCTTTGGCTTCTTCAATTTGGGTCTTAAGATGGACAATAGTTTCAAAACTTTTGTGAATCTCATCTTCTACATTCATATTTTCTTTTCCATCTTTTAGTCTTGTGATCTCTTCTTCCTTTTCTTCTAATTTAGTCTTATTTCTCTCTTCTTGTTCTTTTATCATTTCTTTTTAACTTCAAGATGCCTTGACTTCTCTAAAGAAACTTCTTAGTGTTATCAGAAAGATAGTTATAGTGTGTATAAAAATGATCACTCCTTTATGTATAAACCCTCCAATTTCCTTTTGAATTTCTAATGATTCCTTCTATGCTTTTCATGGGATAAATACCATCAAACTTTACACAAACTATATCTACATCTTCTTCTTCTTGTAGAGAAAAATTCATCATCATCATCCTTGTAATCAAGGGCTTTAGAGTGTTCTTTACCTTCATTTGAAATATCCTCATGATCTTCCCTTTTTGCCAACATAAACACATACTTCTTTGCCTTCTGTTTGAAATGTCTTCGAGATCTTCCTTTGTGCTATCACTTGATTCTTTATCTTCACTTGAAATGTTTTCAAAATGACATTTAGAAATAATGCATTCAAGGTTTTGATGATTCTTTACCTTTGATGATCTTGATGGAGTGGTCTTCAATTTCTTCTTTCTCTTCCTTGCTTTGATATGTCTCCCTTAGCTTTAGGCATAGATCCTTGGTGAAAGTGCATTGTCCCATGCCTCTCTTTGATAGAACTACTTGAGTCCACTAAGAATTTCTTGAGAGCCAATGCATCATTCTTCTTTTCTTCCCTTTGAGCTGCAAGTTTTGACTTGTTCTTCAATGGAACATGCCCACGATAGTTTCTTTCAAATAGCTTCTCCCCATTGTCTTCAAAGCTGCTCTCTCTATTCTCCAAGTAGAATAGTTTTCTCATCAAGGATTTGGAACTTCTTTATCCATTTGTGTGTCTATGGATATCCTTCCAAGCTTGTTAAGGCTTGTAGTGAAGACTTGGATTCACGATACCAATTTTGGACACACCACCACACTTAGGGGGTGGGTCTTTCCCAAAACTTCCCTCTTGAAAAAACTCAACAATTGGCATTCAACATTTTATTCATTACCCATTGTTGTCATTTATAACCAGGTTAGATGAGCACATATCAGCAACATATCAACAATATATCATCAACAAGTCATCACCACAATGAACACAAAGAACACAGATGTATGTAAAATTTCCTTTTATTACGGACTTCAATCCTTGGGGTTATCAACAACAAATGAATAAATTTACAAGTCTACAATTACCGACTCTATATGCAAGACTCGACACACCCTCGGCCAACTGAGAATAGGATTCAATCCTCAATAGATATCAAATGCGTCAATAGGTGCGACCTGTGGTACAGCTCGCGTGGAGCATACGGCTCACTACAACCCATGTGTGAATGCGTCTAGTGTATGATGTAACAAGCGTATTCTTATGAGAAATTAGGGTTTTTATTTTCTTCTTATGCTTAGAACCCTTACCTTTGTCTAACAAGTGACCCACAGCTAGTCACAGCACATCCAAGCTCTCCAATGGCAGCTTTGCTCATGCTCCCTGAAATCAATGGCCTTGTGGCATATAAAATAGCTAGTATACCATAGCAATCATGTCGCCGAATCACAGAGTGTTTCTCCTCCATCAGCAAATCAACAAAGTCAGCAGCCCCAGACCATACCAAGAATTCCCTAAGCATTCAGCATATCAAACAATGGTATCTATCAAGACAATAATGTAACCATACCGGTCTAGGTGATAGATCTGAGACCTTAGAATCTCAGTGCAGACACGCCTCATCATCCAAGAGCTTGGCACCATCTCCAACACAAGAAATCTACATGATTTTATCTACTCCACATTCCTGTACATTCAGCCCAGCATGCACACACACCTATACAGATAGCCATGGACATCAAAACTAGGGTTTCACAGATCCAAAACTTTTGCGTCAAGATCTCCGACATTGCCAAACTTTGATGCGTTCATGAGATCCTCCTCTCCCTATCTTGAGAATAGATCTTCAATCGTGCTCAAGATATCCACATCAATAAGATGCTCTTACAAGAATATCTCCATAAATACTCTGAATATTCTGAAGCTCTCCAGTCCTGAGTTCTCACTCAAAATGCATTTTACAAGGATCCTAGCTTCTTATTTACTTTCATCTTCTAGGTCATAACTTAACCCATTTTTAATTTACTTAACCCATTTCTAGGTCACTTAACCTATTTTCCTTATTTTAGGGTTCCACTTTCCATGAATAGAAAGTTCTGTACTTTATCATTTAAATATTCCTTCTTGATTTTGTGTCCTTCGTTTTATTCATTTAAATATTTTCTTGATTTTGTCACTTTACTTTATCATTTAAATAATGTTTTCTTTCACTTTACTTTATCATTTAAATAATGTTTTCTTCTTTTCAAGCACTTTTGACTTCTTTGACCTTTTGGGGATTCAAGCCATCATATGGGGGTCCTTCAACTTCGTAGATCCATAACTCTCAAACCATGAGGAGTTATGTGACATTCCACATACCACCGGAAATGGCATGACAAGCACTATCCATCTAGGATAGTTTCACCAACAAATTTATTGATATTCATCTCATTATTCCACATACAAGCATGGGTCCTCCAACCGTTTTTCTAGGATAACTCATTCCGTAAAGCGTCTTCCTGTGAGGGCTTTCACCATAAGGGGGCCACTTTGGAGTTCATCCATTTGTGCACCTTATCAACCATGATAAGACACTAATGATCATCTTTGCATCAATTGCTTTCCACTTGGATTTATATCATTCTCATCAAGGGCATCATATCAATGATCCATATTTATCAATTGGTTTCCACTTGGACATATATTGTTGGATCATCAAGGGCATCATATCAATCAATTACTTGACATCAATCAAACCAAACCATTTACATCAATAACATATGATCCAACAATCTCCAAAATAATCAAACCATTGGCATCAATGAAAAACCATTGGCATCAATGACAAAATGATCCAACATATTCTGTAGGACATAAGGCTGAAACTAGAACTAAAATAGTTTCATCCATAGTATTGTCATGGTCATAACCCAAAACTTGGTAGATAATGGAAATTTTTGTCTAGTGATGTCTGGGAAAATAGGTGAATGGTATGGAGGAGTATTAGATGGGAGTGGGGTGTTTGTAGCCCATAGTTTACCCAACAACTTCTCTTTTTCTAATTGGGGAAGTGATTGATACCTAAAAGGAAATTGATCATCATCTAGTGTTTCCTTGGAAACATGATCATAAAAGGGGAGTATTTGAGAAATCAACTCCCTAGATATTGAGAAAATAATTCTAGATCCATCAATGGTGGTAATATGTTCCTTTTGAAAATCTTAATGTGAAGCACACCATTTGACTATCTTAGGAAAATGGTAAGTTTGAGGTATCATAAACCGAGCTAGGTTCGATTCCCATAAGAACATGTAATCTTTTACTGTGTTAGCATTGGGTTGATCCCTTTGGATTAAATAATACATATCCAAAACACCCCCTTCTCTATCTTCCATGTGGTCTTGAGGGGTCAGTTTCCCTCGTTCCTTTGAAGCTATACTAGGGCTCGCCTTAGACTTCACTTTGGAGTTTTGACAAAAATAACTACTCAAAGAGATGAATTAGAGGGCCAAGGATGTTTGAATTACCTATTTAAGCAATCGTGTGAGGAATGTGTAGGTTGTTGTAGAAGTTGCAGGGTTTGACTCGGGTGCCATATCTCGATAATAGTGAAATTACCACAATTTCCCATTAAAACCCTGTTTAACCTTTCTATGGTTTGTGAACATGCGTCACTTTGACATTGGAAATAACTATGAAATTCTCAAAGCGCGAAATTTTTTGGATGACATCAACAAGGTATGACTACCACATGGAATATAAGTGTTGGTCCAGGTGGCTGCCTATGTGGCACCTCTGTCAAAGTAATGTGGAATTTGGATGGGCCATGTGTCTCTCAATCAACATGATTTGTCATCGAGTGCATGCATGGAAGCGAATGACTATGAGGATGTGGTATTTATGTATGATGCCATGTAGGTGTCCAGATTTAAATGTATATACCCAAGTGTTGGCCCCATCATCATCCGTTTCCTCCCTATCACCATCCAGTTAAGCGTTGGGACGATATCTGGTTAGGAGTTTTCTGGGATACCATGGGTGGTATCAGATGCTTGTGCTAGTGGTTTACCCATGACCCTGAGTGATGCAATACCAATACAATGAATCCACGTAGAAAGGCCCAAAACCACCATCGCATTATCAAACTTCGTTAAAGAGAGGGCATGCTCATGATGGGATATGCATCGTGAGTCATAGATCTTGAGAGTGGGTATGCACTACATTTCTGACCATTGATATTTTACCATATGATAGCGCACATTGAAATGTATAATTTATCCCCCAATCGTAGCACTTGGTCGCTGAAATAGCTCCTCCTTTAGCACACGATTTCCTTTGTAAGTTTTTTAAGCCCCTTGTAGCTCACGATAAGTTCCTTTCTCCATTTTATCCCTTTTTACCTACATACACCACGTTTCTTTGAAATCTATTACTACTAGAGTGATTTTCCCTTACCTAGTAGGTCTAATGTAGTTCCCCTTTACTCAATAAGAATAAATATTAGGGCTATAATTGTTCAAAATCACTCAGTGCCATTAAACTTTTTGACACTAAACTAACATTGGCTTCAATGGGGACAACATATCCCTGTGATATGCTTAGAACTATAGACTAGTGTCCTTATCGATTGGGCTATGGAGTATGTGATTAACACCTGCAATGAAGTATTCCTCTATGTCAGGATATATTTATCGCCATTCTCAACAACTTAGCATAATGACACCATACTTATTTAAACAAAAATTGAAATGAAAAAATTGACATCAAAATAAAATGAAATTTTGCAGAAAGAAATGGAAGAAATAAAACTAAACTACTATTGTACAAAATGAGGATACAATTATAGATTAGCATTGCATAAAATGCTTGAGAAACATCCCATTGAGAGTATCTCCCAATACATCACCATCAAGATGAGCTATCTCATAAGTGTTGTTGTCCTAGACTGTAGTAATTTAAAAAGGTCCCATCCAAAGGTTATCAAATTTTCCATGTTTTCCTTTGGCCTCTCTTCTTGCATCCCATTTCAAAACCAAATCTCCAACACAAAAGTTTCTTTCTTTAGATTTCTTGTCAAATATTCTCTTCATATTCTTGATGTTATTGTGACTTAACCAATACAACTTATCTATTTTGTTGTACTTCTATTAACTGATGAATTGTCCTTTGGACATCATTTGGCTCTTATGCTTCATCTTGTAATAATTTCATCATTGGGAGCCCCAGATTAATGGGAAAAACAACATAAATACCATACACCAATTGGAAATGAGAAGTGCCAATGGATATTTTTGTACTTATTCTACCATCCCATAAAGCATACTTGAGATGAAAATCCCATGCTTACTTGTTCTATGACAACATCTTCTTCTTGATGGATCTAACTTTTGAATTATTCTAGTATGTCAGGAATTGTAAATTTTGCAAGTAGAAAACTATATCTTTGTACCAGTCATATTTGGATAATTTAGGATCTATTTGAAGCAAAGGATTTTGTGTAACCTTAAGATCTGGCTTAGTTTCCATTAATGTTTGAGATACCATATTCATTCCTATCACCCTACGATTTGAATCTGTGAGCAACCTTGCTAGACCTTGTCCCTTTACAAGATTAGTAGGATTTATTTCAACATCACATTCTTGGATTTTAGCTATCCACTTTCATCTTATTCCTTCACTATCATTTTGTATGATAATTTCTTTAACAATGCTAGTTGGAACATATGCCATGATCTTAGAATGCAATACATAATCTGTTGGTTGTGGAGCCTGATTATCTTCCTGATTTAGAGGTCTTTTACTTTTAGCCG
>SNQJ01S0022670.1:46392-77829 GCA_010110895.2 Picea sitchensis | reverse complement strand
GGAATCATATCAATCAATTACTTGACATCAACCAATGACATCAATCAAACCAAACCATTTACATCAATGACATATGATCCAACAATCTCCCAAGTAATCAAACCATTGGCATCAATGACAAACCATTTGCATCAATGACAACATGATCCAACAACTGTCTCAACCCCAAACAACAGAGACTTCTGGAACTTACAAAGACCTTGGAACCACAAGTTTCCTGTAGGAAAGGAAAATATTTTGAAAAAATTCTCCAAAACAACAGAGACATGTGCTATGCATGACCAACTTGCGTATGTATGTGGGTTGTATATAATGCAGATTGCGTATGTACGTATTCTATATAAAGAACATGGTGCGTAAACCTCTGTAAATTTTCAAGAAAAAAGAAAAAGTTTGGAAAAGCAACTTGGGCAAGGGAAGCTGGTAGGCACCTGGAAGGTGACCAAAGAACCTAGGTGACTCAAAACACTCATAAAACTCAGAAAGAAACTGAAAATAAAATCTAACTAAGATCTCTCACTAAGACCCTAGAGATAATCCTTAGTGGAGTCGCCAATTCTACTAGTGGGGAAAATCCACCTATTACTATACCAGGGTCAAGATATAGGAAGAGATATGATCTCTTGTAAAAGACAATCTAATCCCTAAACTATCCCAAACAACCTTAAATGAAAGAATAGAAAGGGATAGGAAAGTAGGTCAGAGGTTGTACCTTTGATCCAAACGTTCGATGTAGACCTCCTTCACCTTTGTAGCTTCCCAGACAATAGGTATCCTCCCAAAGCTGACCTGCAAGAACACTTAGGCAAACAATGCTACAAATATAGTATCTCCAATCATCCATATTAGGGTTAGATATAAACCATTATGCATAAATCAAATGAGAAACATAAAGATATCATTTGGGACAAGAAAAAAAATATTTTATTCAAATCCAAAGATTGAAAGTTTCAACCTTTGTAGGAGGATGCTCCGTGAACCAGGTCTGGGCTCCTCTTAATGCTTCTCCAAGTGCATCATCCCAATGCCTTCTGTCACAATCAACTGATCACTTTAGGGAAAGGGAAGGGATTGTATAGGAGAAAAGGCTAGAGAGGGAATGTTGAGGAAAAATCTTAGAAAGGGCTGCAAAAACTTGGGCAAGGAGGGGAAGGGATTTTGGCAGAGTTTCTCTATTCTAATGCTTGATGTTGGAATGAAACCCCAAGACCTCATTTTATATGAAAAAAGGATAGTTATTCAGTTTGGGGACAGGCTACAGTGGGTGAATTGGTTATGAAAACTCCAATATCCTGTTAACTCCGTCGAATTCCTTGCAATTTTTGGACGTAAACGCAGGATGTTTAGTATGCAACTAGCATATGTACGTAGGTTCTCCAATATGTAGCTAGTGTATGTACACAATAAGTAGTGCAGAAACGTGCATACACGCTCCTAAAATGGTTTTTTAAAGAGAGATCCTCAACAATAATTTGGCAAATTGTGCAAGTAGAAAGGCCAATTCCATGTATGCATAGGTAGAGAATTTTAGAGATATAAAAATTGCTTTAAAAACTATTTTTAATTTTCATTTGAGTTTCTTGGCCTAATCTTTTCCCTGGCAGTGTTTTACTACATATACGCTGGTTTTCCCTTGACAGACACATACATACGCGAGTTGTCCTTCTATAGGGAACATACATACATGAGTTTTTCTCAGCTAGCTGTACACTGGATCGAGAAAGAGGACTTCTCAAAGTGAGGAGATGGAATCATAAGAAGGCATGTCTCAGAACAAGATAGAGTTGCAAAAGACTTTATTCGCCATGTCTAAGATGGTAAAGGTCTTATATGAGGATTACTTGGAACGAAAGAGGCCTTTCCAAGGGGAATATTCCAAACAAGAAAAAAATGAAGAAGGAGAGGATCCTCCCAAACCTCCTCCTTCACCTCCTTCTTCTCCATCAACTTCTTCTTCTTCAAGTACAAGTTCCAAATCCACTGCAAGGAAACATTCCCAAAAACATAAACATGATATGCCTTTACTTAAGCTTGATGTGAAATTTGAATTGCCCATGTATGATGGTGAATTCAATGATGAGAGGCTTTATAACTGGGCCAGACATATGGAAGTTTATTGCAGTGTGCAGCAAATCAAGGATGAGGCAACTCGAATTAAGTTGGCATCGCTTTGTCTTGCAGGAACAACACTCATATGGTGCCAGAGTAAGTTGAAAAATGGCACACAACAAGTTGGTAATGTATTTCCATCATGGAAATATTTTTTTTTTCACTTAGAAAGCAATTTTATCCTTTGGGTTATAAAGAGAAGGATTTAATTGAATGGAAAAGTCTTAAACTAAGAAAGGGACAAACGGTGCAAGAATATACAAAGGAATTTTGTAAGATGGCATTAATGTTAAATATTCCAGTACATACACAAGAAAATCTTATGAAGTATATAGGAGGTTTACCTGCACATATTCGTAACACTATATTTATGTTTGGACCTACTAATCTTGATGAGGTTTTTGTTCAAGCAACATGCATTGAAGTAGGCAAAACACAATTTGGTGTATTAGGGGAATCGTCTTCAAGGAAAGAGGAAAAAAGGAAGGGGAATGGAAATAAAGAAAATTCAACGACAAAGAAGGAAGATAATCTCTCTTGCAAGCATTGAAAGAAAGAAGGACATGATGATGACGATTGATGGAAATTGCATCCAGAGAAGAGACCAAAGTGGTTCAAAGAGAGGAAAGGGAGACAAACAATTGCAACAACAACGCGGCTAACAGAATTGGGATATGATTAAGGTGATGAGACTAAAATCACAACAATTGGTTTGATAGGTAAAATTGGTAATGTATATGATTCTAGAAGTAAATTGTTTCACATGAGGGTGATAATGAAACATATTAAGATCGATACATTGATAGATAGTGGATCTCAATCTAACTTGATTTCAGAGGAAGTGGTTAAACAATTGGGATTGACAACTAAGATACATCATAAACCTTACTCACTTAAATGGATAAACAATAATCATAAATTGCACATAACAAAGCAATGCACTTTAAAGTTTGCAATTTCATCAAAGTTTGTGGATGATGTAACGTGTGATGTGGCGCCACTCAATGAATGTGGAATGGTCTTAGGCAATCCTTATTTGTATGATCACAAAGAAATATTCTACAGGGAACATAATCAATATCACTTAACTAAAGAAGTCAATGAATATGGTGTACATGCTCATCAATTAAACTCAAATCAATCTCTTCAAACAATGGAACAATCAAGGAAGGCAACTTATGCAAGCAACACACCTATAATTGTGCCAAGTAAAATAATTGATCTTAAGCATGAACATGAGATGGTTGTAGAATGGAAGTTCAATCATACTTTGCTTCAAGATAATCTTATGTTGTGCAAGTACTTCAAGTATATTAGCTCATTTGCAGTCATATTTCTGATGTTATCATAGCTAAAGTTTTCAACGTGGATGGTAGTGGCTTCAGTAAGATGTGAAAGAGTTCAAGTGGCTAACAATATGATTTCAATTGTCATGGTTGTTTTGTAATTAATTATGATGCGATAGGTGCACAAGCCAGAGTTTAAAGATAAAGACCAAGTGGGGTGGCCTATCCCACACTTGATAACTGGTTAATACCCTTTTGGAGGACCAAAAGGTCTTAGTGGGGAGGCATGATCCAAAATGGATCCAGGAAGGCCTAAAAATAAAAGTTCTCAGAATCAAACGAAACCAACGACATTGCGTCCAACTCATTGTGCTGGTTCAGTCCATATAATGTTTTTCACAAATGGATGTCGTATGAGAAAGTTATCGCTTTCTGACCGATTTCCCAAACATGCAAAAAGTCAAACTGGTCAAAATTAACATGCCGTACTGTTGACGTCAGCAGTACAATAGGTGACATCATCATGATGTCAGCAAGGACATGTGGCAACACCAGGAGGTGACACATGTCACTCAATTTTGGTGTTTTCGGACTGAGTTGGACCAGTACAAAATTGACACGTGGCAGTGTATGGATGACATGTGGCAGGTCGTACATTACATGGCCTAATGACAGGTTGACACGTAGAAGTATGAATGATAGGTGGTTGTACGGATGTTGAGGTGGTAGGGTGACCGAGATGCTGATGTGGAATGGTGACTGGGCTGTACGGATGGTGATGTGGCATGATGATGGTACATTGACTGGATCATACAGTCCAATTTTAGGGTGACGCGTGGCCCAATCAGATGGCTCCACATGGCACCACAAATTTTTCCAATGTTGGTTGGGTAAAATATTTTTTCTACCTCTATGAGATTTGAACTGTCGACCTGCTGTCAAGGCAAGGAACTATCGAATGTGGGCTAACAAACTAGCCACATGTGTTTCTTGTTGTTACAAGTGGCATAACGAGTATTTAAAGTTGGAATATGTGGATTTGTGGGGATAACACCCAGTCGAGAGGGCTAGCTCCACTGACCAAGGTGTGTGACTAGGAGCTGTGGACTCGAAGGCTTGACCGAATGGTTGCGTGTGGAGTATTAGGTCGTGGCCACATGGGCCATAACCACATGACTAGGACCGGAGGAAAAGGAGGCCAATGCCCTAGCCTAGCCCTAGGCCATATGACAGTGTCCATATGACCACAAGCCAAAGTAAAGGTGGTTGCGTTGGATGTTTTCCCAATTTTGGCTGGAATTTGGGTTTTTGACTTTATATTGTGATTTTAATTTGTTTTTCAACCTGTTTTTAATGGATTTTAGCCATTATTGGGGGATCTGGAGCCCGATTTGAGGCCAGATATTGGGAGGAAGTTGGGAGGTTGATAAAAAATACACATATATAAGAATAATAGGTTTTTTTAATAGTAAGGGAGGTTCAAAACAAGATAAATGCTGAATAATTTGATAGCCAATGCCATTATTATGCATGGAAGCCATTGATGAGGGAAACTTTGCGGGCCAATTCCAGGAGCTACGCTCAACCTTTTTCAGTGTTGTTAGTTGTATTGGATTCTTGAGGTCGCGAAGAACACAACCATGCCAATTTGTAATCCTTTTGACACTTTTCTGATGTAAGTTTGAAACATTGAAGAGAAATAAAAAAGCCTCACCCACTTAGACAAAGGCCCAGAGACGTAGGCAATCTTGCCAAACTCCATTAACAAATTTGTTGTTATGGTTTGTTGTTGTTTGTGCTTGTATTCTAATCTTCATTTCCTTATGATGTATGCTATAAAATTTCATTAAGTTCTTCTTCTTTCATTAATTCCTAATTGGTAATTGAACACATGCTTAAAACTTAGCAAAGTCTTTAAACATCAATTTCGGATAATTCACGACCACATCTCTTGAGTAAACAAAGCCATTAAAAGTAACCTTGATTAACTAAAATTCATTAGAAACGATTTTTATTTATCAGGGTACACAAAAAATCATAGGATATAGGGTCTTGGAATAGGATTTTGTGAGTAAACTTCTCGAAGGCTATTAAACTAAACATATGTGTCTAACTAGGGAGTGGTGAAATACATCATGTAATTAGTGACGTTAGGAGGCTCCGCTCAAACCAGAGTTAAGCACGAGGTCGCGTGAAGTTGGTTGAAGATATATCCCTCTAATAACTTCCTAATGTTAGAGATATTTTTTTCATTTCATTCGTATATGGGGGTCTTGCTAGTACCTTTACCTCTGTGAGAGGCGGTGCTTTCAAGATTTCAAGCTTTGTTACCCTGCCCATACAATGGACCAAACTTACGACTGTTTCCCTGCGCATTGGTTATATTGTGGTGGCTCTAGTTTCTTGATATATATATCCACATAGATTACTTACAGGGGTTATTCTGCAGGTACCCTGAGTCAGATAAGGGGTGGACAACACACATCCTTTATGGATGATTACCTCTCCAGGGGGATCTTAATGATTGCGCTATTAAGTGAATGAGGGCCCTTATAACTAATTCTGATACATCCAATATTTTGAAGGGAGTCTCAGGATCCATTTGGGAGAGACACACCTACTCTAGTCTGGGAGGCGCCTTTCAGCCACTATATCCTGTTTGTGTGAATTGACCCTTTTTTATTTACTTTAGTGTTCTCTCTGATTATTAATTGGCCTTAAGGTTTTGCATTGTGTCATGAATTTTAATTTCTATGGTTAGTGGAGCCCTCGTGACTTCCTCAGTTAGCGCTACCCAACCCATGGTCTTTTCTCATTCCATGGGGACAAATCCTTTTGTATTTCAGTAACTTCTCTCTTGAAGACATGGAGATCGAGGAAGATATAGAGAAATTGTTTCCCACAATTGATCAACCAGGAAACATGGGCCATCAAAATTCATCATTAGAAATCATTGAGAATGAGACTTTCAGTGAAGATGAGTCGTTCTCTTTCAAAAGCATGGTCTTCGACAAGGAGTCTAAGAAGTTTATTTTTGAAAAAGGTGATGTGAAAAATAAGAAAGGAAAATATCGTTCAGAGGTTGACCTAAAGGATTTGCAACCTTCCCAAATTTACAGAATCACAGAGAAACCAAAGATGTTTTGGATGACTCCATTGGTGGTTTAGAAGCATAAAACATGAAGTTGAAATAAAGGATCAAGGAACTGGAATACGCTTTAATGCCTCTTCAAATTCTTTCTAGTCCTTTATCAATAGTCAGAACTTACACACTTGTTGTTAAATTAAAAGGATATTCATGCCTACTTACATCATCTAGGAGCTATGTTGAAATAAATATTAAGAAAATAATGGCATTGATCACAGAGGCATGGGAAGATTCGAAAAACATTGTTTCTTTTGGTTCGAGGGCGCATGCCTTCCATGAATATTTGCAAGATGACATGAAAAATGAAGAATTTTTTTACCTTGATTTTGTACTATCCTTTGGAAATGAGGTCTCTAATATGACAGAACTAAGGAGAAGAGAGCAGGATCTTCCGTCCCCAAGCCGAATAAAACAGTTGAACGTGTGTTGGAAAGAAAAGATTAAAAATTTGCATAATATCGTTCAATCATGCAGCCAAGCTATATCAAAGAGGGAATAACTATTCAAAAGGCTCACAGAGGTGGACCTATATAGAATCACTAATGAAGTAAAAGACCCCAAATTAATCCTCAACTCATTGTTCCTAACAAAGCAACATTTTGACAAACAAGTTGAGATTTTTAAAGGGTTATCAATTGAAACATTTTATGGTATACTTGAATATAATGAAGATGACATAGAAAATTGGCTAGTGGACTACTTCGTGAAGAATCAAGATATTGAAGAAAAAATACATGGTATTTCCCTTGATTTACGAGACTTGGAGGGCGAGTTTTTCAACATCAAAATCTGACATGAGATCAATGTGGCACCAATGGAAAACTATATTGAAGAATGGTTCAAGAAATAAATCTACAAATTGATCGACGAGAGGAAAGAAACAGTTGAGACGGTTCCTGTAACCAATAATGAAGATAGTAAAAGGACACCATCAAGCAATTAAAGCAAGGAGAGACCATCATAATAATTTTATGTTGATCACATATTTCTTTCTTTATCGGTTTCTTCATCCAGTTACTCCACGTTTTTTACTAGAAAGGTTTAACCAAAGTCTGATAACTTCTCTTTTCTTCTTTCCAGGTCTTGTTCTTCTTTTACCTCCCATAATCCTCCTTCTACAAGCTTAATTATTTTGTATATTTTCTTTATGGTTCGCGGGATCCCCAATCCCAGTCCTTAGGAAAAACACATTTTAAATTTTGAAGAATATGTAACAGACTATATATTTTTTAGAAATTTCAAAAGAGCTATTTCAGGATCAGTTTCGAATGTGCTTTGTAACTCTGAGTTTTGAGTATAAATTATTTGAGATTGATCTATCGTTATATTTATTTGAGCTACCCATGTGTCCACTCTATTAAAGTTCTTTTATGCATGTGGATCATCTTCTTTTAATTTTATGTGATCATAAATCTTTATTTTAAACTATGATGGATGCGAAGAAATTTTTCTTATTTGATTTAAATGTATGAAGTGTGTGGTTCCTGGTCATTTCTTAGGAAATTTCTCTAAATAGAAAATAAAAACATTTTCCTTTTATTTTTCTAGCAATATTTGTATTTCTTTGATTACCACGACATACTTCTGGTAAGTCACACATTCTCAAAATTTACAGTCCTAAGAAAATATTAAAGAGGAGTACCACCTTTATAAAAACACAGGGGAATTTACATCCTTGTGAGGATTTTGTTTCGGTCCTAATGGATTCAAGTGTCAACATTTACTAATCGATGGAATAAAACCAAAATAGTTTTTAGATGATAAGAAAAAAGAAAAGGTGATTGCAGAGGAGAACAAAGAACAATTTGGCACTGACAGAGGAAGCAGAGGTATGATAATCAAGAATATATATGACCCATAAACCTGATTCACAATGAAATCGATGTCTTGCAAGTTATTATGAAAGTTTTGCAAGGAAGAGGCACCTACAGGGGTGGTCTCAACAACTGCGTAGTGCGCGAAGGTAACAATTCTTAGTTGGGCATCACATTTTCTCAATCTATTCTTATAAGACATTAGGGACTCCCAGGATGCTGGGATGAAGTTCCACTACTCTTGGTTGTTGATTTTGATAGCATTGGCAACATGGGAAAAACCAAAATACTCAACATTTTGTGACAAAAGAGGAAAGTGTCATGCAACCATATATGAAACCTTACACACAACACATACCCTAAGTAGAGGAAGGCCAAATCAAGAGTTTTTGACATGTACATATAGGAGATGTAGGAGAAAATTGCAGATACATGGAGGATTTCACCTGAAGTGGTGAAGGAGAATGAAGAAATAGTGAACTTCAAGGCATCCAAGAACAACATATGGATACAAGCCTGAAGAGATCTTAAGAAGACATGGTTAAATATGCAGTATTGCATCATAGATGAAGAAGTATAATGGGTAATAGTAGAATGACCAGATCAATGGAAGGTACGCGTAGCTGCAAAGAAAGGAGAAAAGGGAAAAGAACATGAAAAATATGACACAACGCAGAAATCCAATAGCCCACTAGCCAATACTAGAAAATCCTCACAATGCACATAAAGTGTGACAATAGTCGAGACTTCAAGGAAGAAGGAAATGGTCCCAAGGGCCTCAATGCTAGGAACTGAGCGCACAGAAAGAAAAAATGGGGGATCTTAGAAGAAATATAATATCCCAACCCAAGAAATAGGGACTGGAAAGATACCAGAGGTAAGGAAACCTGTGCATACAGAAACACCACCAAAGAGAAAATCAACCATGCAGATAGGACAATAAAGAAAGAAGATGAAAGCGCAGAAGAAGCCCCTTCATCTCACAATCACTGAAGACGACGAAGATTTAGTAGAATATAAGATGCAATACCAAGGAGAAGAAGAAATCTACGTAACAGAGTCATAGAGAGAAGGAATTATGAAAACATTGATGGAGGTCAAGGAGACTTTAGAAAGCCTCCATATTAATGTCATGCAACATAAAGGAATATAACAACATAAATACCCAGCGCAACAAAGGAAGACTCCAGAAGAAACAGGGACAGTACGGACAATGGTGATGGGGAGTAACATTTTTCAGATCACTCAAGAGATGCTATAGATTGATTAGGGAATAACACAAAAGTAATTAAAGCACATAGAATAGTTGTACTTGGATCTGTCCAAGATTCCAACCAAAGTGTTGTATAAGCTGTAGATGGGAATTGCATAAGAAGAACAATCGAGGGATAGGACATATGCAACAAACTTGGAGACAATCAAGGAAGAAATGAAGATACTATAGATGTCTCTCAAATAAGTACAGATCGACCGAGATTAAGAAAAAAAATGAGTAGAGAATCTAGAACAAAGACTTGAGGATGTACTTCAAACTATTCCAAGCATCGCACTAGTAGAAGAAATCAACACAGAAGAAATGATACAAAGAATAACACAAATGATGGATAGTTATAAGAAGGAGATAATATAATTGGATGAGAAGATGACACCAACTAACCCTCCAAAGGTCAGATTAGAGAGGGAGCAACAGGAAAAAAAATACACATATATCATCGCGTGAGAGATGAAAGAAGTAGTACAAATCTATGAAAATACTTCACGTATATGGATGACAATGAAGGAAGATGAAGGGATCCAATCGTTGGATCAGAGGGAAGAAAAGTGAAAACTGCAGTTCAAGATATAAGGAAAAGGTAGAAGGCAATGCTCATATCAGAGAGAATGAAGGTTGCACAGGAAATGAATAATCTGCAAGTAGAGTTGAAGACAATTCAAGGAGAAAAATAGATAAGATAGGCTCAGGTTGAGCCACTACAGGAACAAGCAGAGAAAATGATAGTAGAGTTGAAAACAAATAAAGGAAGACTAGAACAGATGCACTCAAAAAGTAGAGAAGTGATGAAGGATCACTTAACAATGTAGGTGGTGGAGACCTTGGAAAGAATGAGTGTGTCGGTGAAGACACAAGTCGATGAATTAACAAAGAAGTTCCAGGCATTGGAGAAATCAGTGTAGGAGGCATGCACGACCTGAGTGGCTCGGGATAAGCCACATGTTAGTGTTGGGGGCATGTTGGAGTAGGTTATTTTGGGAGAAAATTCCAAGGAAAGAGCACAACACACAAGGCATAATGGACCAAGGAATAAGTGTGCGATGGGAGCAAAGGAAAACTAGCGCGACAAAATTATGGATTAGCATGGAAAGGCAATTAGAATGTGGACAAGTTGAGTCCACTTAGAATTAGGGTTTTGGTAGTCAATGTAAACGATTTTTACCCACCCTTTTGTAAAAATATGATGTATGAGGTAGATAGGAGGTGTCAATCAATTGATCATTTTCATAGAAGATCTTGTCATGGAGAACCTTTTTAGTCTGAGTTGTAGTACTAGGTCTTGGTTGGAGCTATCGAGCTTGGATGATGTCAGTTTTGGAGACTTACATAGTGTAATTGAGGGCCAGGTCACAAGATGTGGAGCTTGGTGCGGTGCTTGTCAAACTCATTAGTACTAAAACCAATGATTGAAGGCGCACACCAAATAATTTTTTGATGAAGAATAATAAATAAGAAGAAGATCTTTGTGGATGTATCCCAGAGGGTGAACCGTGGTAAAAATATGGTGTCTTCATGCGTGTCTTTATTATCTGTTTCTTTATATGCTTATTATGTTGAATGAATACATGCATATTTTAATTTACAACGCGCACTATATTAGACATGTTATAATTTGAAAAATGAATGTTAAAGGATGAATAAAGGGTAGATCTGAATGATGGTATGGTAGAATGAATGTTGAAATAAAAAAGTAATATTATGCCTAACATTCCCACGAGTTCCATCCCTTCCATGATGTTATAGAAAATGTTTCCTCACCCCATGCAATTTTCTTGGATGTCCTTTCCATTTCCCTATGCAAACTTGAAGTCCCCTTTTGTACTTCCTAGAGACAAAAAATCATATTTTTCCACATATATGTGCCCTACCAGTTAGACAACATGTGTATACGCAAGTTGCACCACTACAACCCACGTACATCGGGTTTGGTTCTCAAAATTAAAATTTGTGTTGGGTTTTCATGTCATGTCACGATATCCATGATCCTTGACCTTCCATATATTGGAAACATTCCGAATCATCCCTTTAATTCCATTTGAAGGCTAGAAATTGAGCCATATCCAATCCATGGAGGAGGATAAAATTCAACTTTTGAGAGAAAAGATATTCTGGAGAAATTTCACTTTACATTGAGTCTACATCCATTTTATCCTTAAAAGTATGAACACATTGTTCATCCCCCAAGCTCTTCCTTTTTTGATGGAGAACCTCATTGTCTCCATTATATGAGCTTGCCTTTGGTGGAGGATTAAAGTGGTGGAGGCCCAACAGGAAGGGAATTAGTTTCTTGGTTCCGAGACGTGCCGGCATAGAAGTTTGTCACTTGTATATGTCTGTTGATTATTTTAATAGAAATCCTCTTATCTCATACAATTGATATCTTGAAAATATTTGAATTAGTATTCCATGGGCGTATTTGTTATGTATGTTGATGGATTATGCTATTTTATGTGCTAACATTATATATTATCACCATATGCTTGCGTATCTTGGTTTTTGAGGACAAGTTGAAGGTATAATTCTTTGAGTTGTGTGCTCAACGATGGTCTTCATCGAACATCCGGACGAGGTAGGATTTTGACCTTATTTTGTTATGATTTCATTTATATAGAATACTTGGGATTAGAGTTGATTTCTGTAGTCATTCTATTTGTTGTGGTTTACCCCAAGCCATAGAGATATTTTCATTGTAATAGAATTGATGACCATACTAGGGATTGAATCTTCTGTTTGGGGTTTGGAGTGTTTTTCTCCTTGAATTTCTCTCTGTTAGCTTGATTTTCCTTGTCCCATGATTTCTCCTAGCGGGGAAAATAACCCTATTACTATACCAGGGTCAAGATATAGGAAGAGTTGTGATCTCCCGTAAAATACAATCTAATCCCTAAACTACCCCAAACAATCTAAAATGGAAGAATATAAAGAGATATGAAAGTAGGTCAGAGGTTGTACCTTTGGTCCAAACATTCGATGGAGACCTCCTTCACCTTTGTATCTTCCCAGGATGATGGTCTCCTCCCAAAGATGACCTGCAAGAACACTTAGGAAAACAATGCTACAAATATAGTATCTCTACTCATCCATATTAGGGTTAGATATAAACCATTATGCATAAATCAAATTAAAAACATAAAGATATCATTTGGGACAGATAAAATATTCTATTATTCAAATAAAAAGATCGAAAGTTACAACCTTTGTAGGTCGACGCTCTATGAGCCAGGTCCAAGATCCTCTTATTGCTGCTCCAAGTGCATCATCCCAATGCCTTCTCTCACAATCAACTGATCACTTTAGGGAAATGGAAGGGATTGTATAAGAGAAAAGGATAGAGAGGGAATGTTGAGGCAAAATATCAGAAAGGGATGCAAAAACTTGGGCTAGGAGGGGAAGGGATTTTGGAAGAATTTCTATGTTCTAATGATTGATGTTGGAATGGGACCCAAAGACCTCATTTTATATGACAAAAGGATAGTTATTCGGTTTGGGGATGGGCCACAACAGGTGAATTGGTTAGGAAACCTCCAATAGCCTGTTAACTCTGTCGAATTCCTTGCAACTTTTGGAGGTAAAATAGGGTTATTTAGTATGAAAATAGCATATGTACGTGTGTTTTCTAGTATGAATCTAACATATGTATGTGGGAAGTAGTGCAACAGGGCGCGTACCCGCTCCATTTTTTTTTTTTAAAGAGAGATCGTCAACAGTAATTTGGAAAATTGTGCAAGTAGAAAGGCGAATGCCATGTATGCATAGGTAGGGAATTTTAGGGATATAACATATCCCCCCTAATGTGTGAGGTCAGAAGAGAAAATTATGGCCAAAATACATTACAACATCTTTACCAGTGGGAAGAAATGAAGTTGAGTGAGCCTAGGACCAGAGTTCAGGAGGTCTCTATCTGTAAAATAATAATAATCTCTATGAGGCGGGCATACCCATGCTCGTGATGAACTAATCATGGCTTCCAATCAAGTACACTGAATATTCATGTCATATTTATGTATATATAAAGTGTAGCCTCGAGAAATACACAACGGATCTACATCTCAAAATCATTTGATGATATTCAAGTACAATATAATATGCATCTTCAAGAAGCATCAATGCCTACGGCTAGAGATGAGGAGCTTCATGACTTGAGAAACAACTTCAAGATATTCAACAACTCATGTAGGAGTACAAATACGATTGTAAGACTCACTACTCTCAGTTCTTCGACATGCCGTTAGAGGAAGACTGGAGGATCTCGATCATCAGGCACAAAACTTCATCGATCTTGAGTCTAGACCCGAATGGACTCTCGGGATGGCTGACTCATGAAAGTAAAGAGAAAAAATGCAGAATGGCCAACTCAGGATGGATAAAAATTCCCTTGGAAAAAATCATGAAAGATGATTAGACTCAGGCAGTGTAATATTGACATAAGCCTGTGATGTAGGAGGCACCACACAAACTCTCCATATGTTTGGAAGAGTAACCAAACAAAAGAGGACACAACTCTATGTAGAGAGAACATCTTCCTAAGGTCATACTAAATCCAAATTCTTGGAGAACAAACAAAAGGATGTGCTTTTTCCAAGAGAGACTATCTTGCTGTTGAAAACAAAATTGATAAATCTCATCCGCTCTTTTTGGAATATTTGATTTTTTTGTCTTTTTCAAATTTTTAACAATCTTGAAAAAAGAATAAAAGAATGCTACATTACAAAGGAGGAATGAGTGTCGCGAGAAAGAAAAATGGTTTCAAGCACATGGAACATACTAATGCTTAGGGAAAGGAGACATGTGCAGGATAAGGACACACAGGGAAAATTCCTCCATGGGTCAAGGTGTCAAATCGCAAAGGTGAAAATTGTTACAATGCTTGTGTATGAGGAATGATTTAAAGGTTCAGTTGAGAGTAACATGGAGCCGAGATTAGGCCAAATATGAAAATATGAGACCCACAATGTGATTAAGCATGACACAACAAGACTCCTTCCATGTGAATTTTTACGAGGCAAGAGAAGGTAAGCTCGGTGGTTTTTTCGTGTTTAGAGAGTTTGAAAAAACATTCAAGAAGACTCCAATGAGTTTCTTTTTTTCAATTATTCTATTCGTTTTGAAAAAGGGTTAAATTTATACCAAAAATACATCTCTTTAATACCATTTTAATGATTGTGATTGAGACAAGATCACTTGGCGATATTTTCAATTTTAAGGAGTCTGAAAAGAGATTAACTATGGACTCACAAATGTTTTCTAGATTTAGCCTCCTTAGCCCAAAAAATTATAAAATATAACTTAGGATAACTCTCCCAACAAGAAAATTCTCGTGAGGCGTACCTTTTTCCTGGATAATCTATTGGCTGGAAAAAGGGTTAAACTCATGTCGAATAGATGTTCTTTCTGGACCAATTAATGAGTGTGAAAGGAACAAGGTCACTCGACAATATTTTCATATTTAGGGAGTCTGAAAAGAGATTAACTATGGACTCCGAGGGGGTTGCTTTTTCGTAAGTAATCCCCAAGGCCTGAAAAAGAGATAAACCAAAACAAAAAATAATGTCCCTTTTTTAAAAATTTAGTCCCTCGGGCCCGAAAAAGGGTTAAAATTACGACTGAGAATACTCTCCTAGTGAACCAAAGTTCCCATGGAATACCTTTATTCATAAAATTATCCATCCGGACCGAAAAAGGGGTAAACTACCACCAGACATATGTGTCTTCAAATTTGAGTTCGGTGAGCATGAAGGGAAACAAGATCAATGGACAATATTTTCAATTTTTGAGAGTCTGAAAAGGGCTTAAAGAAGACTCCAGGGGGGATTATTTTCTTAAGTAATCCAAACGAGACCAAAAAGAATAAATAAGTTGTCTCTAGACGTTGCTTTCAAATTTTAAACAAGCTTGAAAGACAACAAACCATGCTCTAGGGGAGTTCCTCAGGTATAGGCCAGAGAAAGATGAAGAAGAAGTATGAGGATTCAACACAAAGTCATGGTGGGACTAAACATGACTCCTATGCCTTTAAAGTACTTCAACATGGGAACCAAATGGAAAACAAGGCTCTAACTAGGATTCCCATGGAAGGAAGGTTCTACCACATAAAGTACGACACACTAATCAACAAGGAAGGTTAGTGTCACAATTCAGTGCAGTCGATCCTAAGGTGAAAAGAACCATAAAACAGATAATACAAAAATGTAAGTAGGGAAAAACCTAACCTATATGACATTTTCGAGGTCAATACCTATCAGAACGAATCAATATGATGAACACATGTCAAAGAAAACATGTCTCCAATATCTTGTATATAAGGCCAATAACACCCATCCAGAAGTTAATAGATCCAATATAGATAAAAAATTCAGAAAATAAGAGGTGCTACTGAATAAAAAACTCGAAAACAACAAACCTGGACTATACAATATGTACAAGGTACTGCACAACCTTACAACTCATGCATGGTAGTAGTTCAGGTATATCCCACTGCTAGGCTCTAACCAAGAGTCTCTTCGATAGTCAACCTATTACCT
This sequence comes from Picea sitchensis, assembly GCA_010110895.2. Taxonomy (NCBI): domain Eukaryota; kingdom Viridiplantae; phylum Streptophyta; class Pinopsida; order Pinales; family Pinaceae; genus Picea; species Picea sitchensis. The sequence goes on along the minus strand of SNQJ01S0022670.1, from coordinate 61,678 downwards.
GGAAAGTCTCCCAAAAGGGAAGAAAACACAAACCGTGGTGTAAGTCTTCCCATGGTATATAAAATGTAGTCATGGCTTCAAGGATACCCTCATCCGAAGGAAATTCAATCTCTAATAAATCACATGAACGAGGAGGGTAGATAGTCCCAAAGGGTGAAGCGAACTGACCATATTCCATATGACGATGGAGTTTCTGGCCAGGACTGGAAGAGTCTATTAGTGAAGAATCACAATCATGAGGGTTTGAGGATCTACAAATAGTGAGATCAGATTCAAAACGAAAATCAAGACCACTTAGACCAAGAGGGGGAAGAAAGGGCTTCCATGCCCCCATTGGATAAAAAAACTGATCAATAGTTGAGACCATGTCTCGAGAAGGAAAACATGATTGCACATTTTCCTTCTCAGAAGTAATTGAACATCGAGGATAATCCACCACATAATTAAGCCTTGGTAGGTTAGAGTCTACACGAACACTAAGAAAATATAAAGGGGCACCCTGAAATAACATCAAATTAGGATGGTGATTATCAGATGCCAGTTGATCGATAGTGACAATGCTTCCATTGTGAGGGAAATGCATCACCCAAAAGAGAGTAGACACCACAACATTCATAGCATATACATAATCACGCTCGAGAAGCATATTGAAATATAATGGGCCTTGCACCACTACAATATCTATAAGGACAATATTCCCACCTAATGAGATAGGAAACTTAGGAACAACCCCCAAATATTCACTAGGACGTTTGTCAAAATCCAACATCTCATGTGAAGAAGACACAAGCTTGGGAGAACCCAAATGTTACCAAGCTGAGGAAGATAAAATACTTGCGGAGGATCCTTCATCCACAATACATCGATAAATTTTTTTTGAATTAACTTCAACCCTTATTTGAAAATGTACAGGAGAAGGAAGGAGAGCCCCAACAAGGTCATTCCAATCAAAGGAAACCATCCTAGAACTTGGAGGGGGTGTGCTCGGAGTGAGCGGAATGCCCCTTTTTCTGAAAGTACTGAACTGGAAATGTTAAAAAAATAGTCGATAGACACATCACTCCCCAAGAGAAGAGTGGGATCAACTGAAGATTTCATCGACGTGAACACTTTGGCAGACTCGACACTCTCCAAGAGAAGAGTGGGATCAACCGAAGATTGCATCGGTGTGACCACTTTGGTAGACTCGACACTCTCCAAGAGAAGAGTGGGATCAACCGAAGATTGCATCAGCATGACCAATTCCTCAACCAATGGTTGAAAAGGATGTGAGACAAAATGGTATGAAGCACATCACCCCTAAAAAAACGAGTGGGATCGATCGAAGATTGCATCAGCATGACCATTTTGGTAGACTCGAAACTCTCCAAGAGAAGAGTGGGATCAACCGAAGATTGCATCAGAACGACCACTTACTCAACCAATGGCCAAAATGGCTACGAGACAACATGGTCTGAAGGTGCATCACCCCCCAAAAAAGGATTGGGATCGACCGAAGATTGCATCAACATGACCATTTTCCCAACCATTGGTTGAATAGACTGTGAGGAAACCTCAAAAGACTCAGAATCAGAAGATCTTACAGTCAGGGACCACAATCTTTGTTCCTATGGAAGGCTAGAGAATAAATGAGTAAGGTGATCTCCCTTGCAAATATTACAAGGGAACTTAGGCTTATGTCCTATCCGTCTAGGTTTCTCAACATAATCAATGCCCCTAGCATGAATAGCAGTGGTTGGTTCCTTGTCCTCAACATGACTGGTAGAGGTTGGTGATTGGTTGATAACATGACTTGCAGAGGATACATACCTATCACTAGTGTTATCATTGAGATTCACCCTCAGATTGCAAGAGGAAAATCCCAATACCCATCAAATAGGTTTGTGAATGTAGACTAATGATAGAAGGTCAAATGGACAAAACTCAACATAACAATGTTTTAACATAGAAAGTATAGGCTAGTATGCATAAGAAAATGAGGTTTTGAATAACTTTAGTTAGTGTTTTAAGAATAAAAGTGAGTATATGGAAGACTTGGTGAGGAAGGTGGATAGGTCTTCTATAAGCATCAATCCTTCTAGCAGCTAGGTGAAGAAAAACTCAGTCACAAGAACTTCTTGAACTAAATTTAAAACACTGAAAAAACATTTACAACAACATTATAATCAAACATCCATTATAACACAACCATAAAATCTCATAAGGATCATCCAATAATGAGAATTCATAGTAAGAAGAAACAATATGATGAAAATAGGCTGACTTCCATTAATCAAAATATCTCAGGTCTTATACATAAACTAGAGTACAACTCTGTTTAGTCAAAATATTACAAAAATAGGGAGCTCTACTCAACCATTCGAACCCTACATAATATTATTATGATGTATTTATAACCAAAACTATAGAAAACAACTTGAGATGTGAGTTGGCCTTCCTATCCTAGGATTCTCCACAAAAAGATAATAATCTAACTATTGTACAAGTGGATCTAACAGACTGTTAGAATCAAGGAGCTTGTTGGCAACAACTCTAACAAGATATAAATAACATGATTTGATGTTGCTTGGGAACATCTAATCCAGTGCCATGTGATCTCCAAGCCTTTGTGTTGAGATCCATCTGCCACCTATTGATCCTTGGTTCCCTCCAAATCATCAAATCCAAGAAGATGAAATGAATTCAAAACTACTGATTGTAACAACCAATTTGTAGCATATTTTCGTAGCGCAACTGGTAGCAGATTCTGTAGTGCCCACCTCTGTAAAACTGTTCTACAGCCGATTCCATAGTGAATTCACTAGAAGATTTCATAGTTCCCTTATGTAACACTTCTCTGCAACAAATTTCTGTAGCGAACTGCCACTCTGTGTCTAGATAGGTGATTTCACAGTGCTTTCGATAGTGGATCTACAAAACAGTCTGTGTGGATGATTCCATAGCGCCAAGCACTATGAAATCTCTATGATTTTTCTATGTTATGTAATGGATCCTCAAAAACCCAAAATGTCTTAGTATATGGATTATGAGCCTGTATATTCCTCCAATAGGTGAAATTATAATATTTCCCTTATCACTTCAAGATTGCAAAAACTAATCACCATAAAAAATGGATCTGTCATCCTCTCCATTTTATCTTCTCAATCTGGCACTCCTCCTTGTTACAGAAGAAATTCCCTATATTACAACATCATTTCTTTATTTTTCAAGGGCACTTCTCTCTATTGCAATGGTATTTATCTCTATTGCATCTTGTGCTAGAACATTTAAATTCCTCTGGGCTAGATCAACCTTAAAGGGCTGCAATTCTTCTTTGAGATTTTTGTTTTGTGACTGTATTCTTTTGTTTTTCCTGTACAAAGTCTTAATTTTCCTATGGAGAGGCAAGAATATTCTTGTTTTAAACCTATCCAGATCAAGGGTTTCATTATACATGTCCATGAGCTCCTTCATCTTCCTTCTCTTAGTTAATCTTTCTCCCTTCAAATGGGAAACTTCCTTCCTTGCATCCTTGAGTCGTCTGATCAATATATTAAAGGTGGGATTATCAGGGGGAGTGATAATGTTTATGAATTCAACATGCTTCTCAGTAGCTTCACCCTTACCTTTGTCTTTCTTCTAAATATAAGCTTTGGTCATGATTTCAATTGGCTTCCCTACAATGTCACTTCTACCTTTATCTTTATTTGGGGCTAAAGCCTTGAGTATGATTTATGTTTCAACATTTTCCTTGTGGGTTGATGATCTAGTGAAAGGCCTCTTAACTCTTGTCTCAGATGCTATAGTAGGTGAAGGAAAATGAAATTTTCTCCCCTTTTTGGCTGATGAGGGAACCTCCTCTAGTTCACTTGCTAGATGAGGTGAAAATTCTCTTTGTGGGGAGTGATGGACTTCCCTCTCTTCTTCTTCAATTTCCTTAGGAACTTATTTGTCTTGGGAAATAGGTTTTCTCTTTATCTTTTTTCTTGTTTCTGTTTGGGAAACACTACTAGTTGGAAAAGGGCTTTGCACCTTGGGTTAAGGGGTGGAGGTTACATCTAGCTACAAATTTGCAGAGACAATGAAATGTTCCCAAGTAAGGTTTCTGTTCTTCAATTCTTCCATTACAAGCATCCTGATCAAACTATACTGTAAAACACTAGTGTCCACAACCTTGGACTTGGCTTGGACTCTATTAACCATTTTCCCCATACCTCTAAACAGATAGAAAGGGATATTCATCAAATCCTTGCCTGTGAAGTGTGGCAAGAGCCTAATGTGATACTGGTATATCATGTTGAATCTGACCTCACATGTAAAATACCTCTGAATAACTTTCAACATTTTGTCAAAACCCTCAACCAAGTGGCTCCTAGGCACTCCCTTTGACAAATTGTCTTTTTGATAATATGGCCTGAGGAAATCCTTAGAAAAGGTTGCATTGAGAGTCATAGATTTGAACTACCTCTCACCAGTGTTGGGTATCTCAGTGGTTGCTGCAATAGTGGCCTCAGATACCTCCCACTCAAGGGTTCCTACCTTGGTCTTAGTGCCATCAAAGTTTAAAGAAAAATCCCTTGCTACTTCAGGGTGTCGCCTCTACATGTTTTGACAGAAAGATAGGAAACCAACCCTTTGGAAACCTCCCTTATCATAATCTCAACATAAAATAGGTGAATGTCAGAAGGATCAGTCCTGACCACACTCCCACCATTATGATATTTCTTCTGTTGGGGTGTATCCATTGATAGAAGCAGGAGGTCAAGTACTGTAATGCTATGAAAGGTAAGGAAACCAAACATAGGAAAAAGTATTAAGTTTTGAAAGGTGATCCTTAATTTGTATTTCAGGGCTTTCCTCCAATTCACTTCTGAACTAATAAGAGACTGGCTTGATGGATGAAAATGGGGGAAAAATATCCCTTGAGAAATCATATGCAAGAATACTGCACTGTCCAATTTTAAGCTAATATAGGGCCACCATACAGTGTCATCATCATTTTAAAAGGCAAGGGATCCTACAATTTTCACTGCAAATGGAATTTGAGATGAAAATATAGGATGACACAGTGGATGAAGAGAGATAATTTTGTAGTTGTGAGAAAAGAAGATGGCACTGGTTTGATAGAGAATTTGTAGAGTTGGAACATGGGATCCTTAGCACAGTTTAACAATGGTTTCTGTAGCATAGTGTGGAAAACATGAGCCAAGAGGATAAATGGGAATTCAAAGTTCTGAAGAAAATTGACTCGATTTCAGTGGAGAAAATTGTCAGTGTGAATATGGATAAGAAGTCTGTGGAAACATAGGAAAAGGGGATAGTAAGTGGAAGAAACGACAATTGGCACCGCCAGGTGCTACAAAATTATAAACAAAACCTTAAATTGATCTTAAATAGAGCTCAGATGGCTCAGGAAGTACCTGGAAAACTAAACTTGATTATTGATGATCTTCAATAATCCTGGAATCGTTTTCAACCACTCAGTATCCAATTCACCTCGGTTAGTTAGTTTTGTAGCATAATCTGCAACACTGTCTGGACTAGTAGTTTCTACAATGTCGAGCTAGGAGCAAGATTTCAAATTTGGTAAACTATTATAACTTCATAAATGACCAAATCACGATATTCCTTTTGAATACAAGGGTGATGAAAACAATGAAAATACATGACATCAACTTCATAATTGCAAACGACGGTAAAGAGGGAGAGTGTACAAAGATGCGCTACGAAAACAACTAGTGAGTTGGTAGCGTACTTGACAAGGTTTGATTTCAATCCCTAATGGGCAAAGGGACAAAGTGGAGAGGTTCAAGCATATGAAGGGATGGAGTGACTTGTCAGTTTTGTGGAGTCATGGGGTTGATAGTGCTAGATGTCAAGTCAAGTGATGAGTCAAGGATATAAACCAAAAAATGAACCTAGGGTATAAACCATAGATGTGGGTAAAAAATGTGATCCGAGTACCAAACCTTTATTTGTTTAAACTAACCTAAGAAAATCATAAAGAGAAAATTAAAAAAAAAATTAAAAATACTAATGGGTAAAAATTAAAACCTAAGGAGAAATTTGACCTATGACAACTTCATGTGATAACAACTAGTATGACTAGAAGTGACTGGAATTTCCCCCCCAGCATGACTTGCAAAGGCTGGGTTCCAGTCCTTAACATGACTCACAGAGGTTTTTGACCTATATCCAACATGACTAAAAGAGGTTGGTTGTTTCTTCTTCCTATTCTTCCTCTTTCTATTTCATTTAGACCTTCGGTTACTAGTAGCTAGACTTTCACCAGAGAAGGCATAAAGATGAGGAGAATAATTTGTTGATGAAGAAACATCAACATGATGCCCATGTCATAAGGTGCTTAACTGAGAAGAATCAAGAGAATTTAGGACATTTGGAATGGTACCCAACCAGACCGGTAGTCCGACATTCAACCCAGGAATGTACAAAGTGGACATCAAAGGGACACCAACATTTCCAAAGAAATGAAAAGCACAAGAATCTGCTTGCGAAGGGGTTCCTTGGTTGGTATCATCAAGAAAATTATCCATGAATATATTATGCACAAGTTATTCCCTTGCGAGATCATTCAAGTCCGTAAAAGTATCACGCACTGAATCTAATGAACCAGTGGTATAAAAAACAATGCCTATAAAGAGGCGGCTCCGCATTTCGAAGCGGAAGAACAAAAAGTCCTCACGATCGACGGAGTGGGCGGTATACCACCTTAGGTCAAAGACCTAAAGAAATAACTGAATAAATCGCTATGGAAAACTAGGGATCACAAAGAACACCACTAAGAAGGAAATCCTAAAAATATACAAACCAAACAAACTACCCTTCTGAATTCTTTCGACCCAGGGAGATGAAGTTCTGATTGTACAAAGAATTCACAAAGGAAAACAATTGGCCAGGAGAAGAAGTTACCTAGACCTCCGACCAACGGTCCCATCGGGTGTCTACCTCAGGTACTGCGATACACCCCTCGCAGTCACCTATGTTTCAACCTATATAATGGTAACTAGGACACCAACTTGTAATCAACAACCACAAGGTACAGTCGACAACTAGGCTAGTGTATGGGTAGGGTAACTAAGCTCGAAGATCCTCCTAAGGCCTCAAACGCAATAGGGCCAGAATCACTCTTAGATTACCTTGGATGGATCCAAGTGTCTAAGAGGCCTGACACAAGTCAGGCCAATGCTACATGATTCACCCCCAATAAACACTCTCCCAAACACTTTGTTGGGATCAGGAGTGGATATCTCTATCACCGTCCTCCACACGACTTCGTGTTTGACTCTTGTTTTAGAGGAGCTTACCAGATTAAGTAATTACAAGATGTTTTTTTCACACCCTAGCACAAACAACTAAGTTAATTTTTGGTTGGCCTTGGATATTTTACCTCTCCACACCTAATCCAAGGCCCTAGCCTAAGTTATTGGTGAACCCTAGAAAAAGTGTTACTAATATATTTGAGATTAGTGCGTTCTTTTTAGTGGATTTTCTTACTCAAGGAATTAAAGTGCAACTAATGTTGTTTGAGACTCATGCAAAAATGAAACTTATTAGATCACTGCACTACTACATATTGAAAAATTTGCGACGACTACTTGCGACGAAAGTAACCTTTCGTCGCAAAATTGAAGATAAAGAGTTGAATTTTAAAATTATTTTTATAAATCTAGTCCGAGTTCGTCACTCTTCCGACGGAACCTTTGGCTATCGTCACAAGAGTGACAAAACATGATCTACGTCGCAAGAGAGACGAATGTGAAGATAGTGGAATCATGTCTCTCTTGCGACGACCTTTGGCTATCGTCGCAAGAGCGACAATTCAATGATGACCGTTACACTATTTGACAAAGTCAACATTGAATGTTACACTGTTTGACAAAGCCAACATTGACTTGGTAAAATTTACTTGCTCTTGCGACGAAAACAATATCTATAAATATTTTGCAAATTAGAGATCTTTGGACAATCTAATTTGTATAACAATTACGATGGTTCAGAAAGGGTATTTTTGTGTGGAAGAATGTCACAAAATTTTATAGGTGGGAAAAAAAGTAAAGCGGGTGAAAAGGGTGATGGTAGATGTTATTTCCCTTGCAAAAAATGTTGCCTTACACGTCCCGTAATAATTTTAATAGAAAGAGCTACAAAAAATTGTAGAAAATATGGGCACATTGATGGGGGATCAAATCAATATCATCCCATGGTAATTAGCTATATATTCATTATCTGTTTTTATATTGTCAATTTTATATAAAATTATATATATGCATAATATTGTTTGAATATTTGTTATAGTACACATTAATTTTGCATGATTGTTTGTAATTATAAAGTTATAGTTTCCCTCTAACTTTTTGCAGAATATTACACCAAGTAGTACTAGTAGAAATGATGTTGTACAAGCTGAGGAACATGATCAAGCAAATTAGGATCTCATGGAAATAGATGACGGGACAAATCAAGTTAATGATCCCATGGAAGAAGATGATGGGACAAATCAAATGATCACATATTTGTTTCCTCAGTCGAATGAGGATGGGGACAATGATGATATTTATGAGGAACCTCTATTAGAAAAGGAAAATAAACGACTTTATGAAGGCTCAAGAGAAAATTTTCTCTCCGCTACATTGTTGCTAGTGAACTTAAAGGTTATGAATAATTTTTCGAACACTTGTATGTCACAGATCCTAAGTTATGTAATATGTTTCATCTCATATTCTAAATAAATGTTGAATTTTTTATATTTGTTTTTAGTGTTAATTAATGTGTAAAATAAGAATGCAATTTTAACGATTAATATTCATTACATTAACTAGTTATTTGTTAAGGTGTAGATTGTTTGGTGAATTTTTGTTACCATCGTCAAATATTTTACCTTGCACATATTGATATTTTCATGCCATTATGAAAGACATTGGAATGGATTATCAAACTATAGATGCATGTCCTAATGGTCATATTATATATTATGGACAACATGCTTCGAAAACATAATACCCACAATGTCTTATCAGTATATATCGAACTCATCAAGTAACAAAAAGGGTGCCTCGAAAGGTTCTTCGTCATATTCCCATAATTCCATGTTTGCAACGATTTTCCGTGTGTGAAAGATAGCACAATTTATGGATTACCATGCACATAACATAAGTGGAGATGGTGTTCTTCGAATGCCTATCGATGGTTATGCATTTATAGAAATTGAGGAAAAATGGGCAGATTTCAAAGATGAACCTTGTAATGTTAGGCTTTCATTGGCAGCTGATGACGTTAATCCATTCAGAGAGCTTAGGTATATTTACTCAGTGTGGCCTATTTTTTTTTTATCAACAATATCATTCCTCCTTGGATGTCAATAAAGAGGGAGCAAATAATGTTGACAATGATTGTTCCAGGTATTTGCTTACATTAATTTTTTGAATGTAACATTTTCATTTGTTTCATTTTTTGCATAACATCTTTTGTTTATTTATTTATATATACATATCATATTATTAGACATTTGAACCCTGTCACATCTTACTGAAGCCACTATCATCCACATAGATAACATTACTAATGATAGCATAAAAAATATGACTGCAAATGAGCTGATATACTTGTAATATTTGCACGACATGAGATTATCTTGAAGCAATCTGTGATTGATTTTCCATTCCACAATCATCTCTTATTATTTCTTAAGATCGATTATTTGATTTGAAAAAATGATTGGTTTGTTGCTTTCTTGAACTGTCTTCTTTAATTGTTCCATAGTTTGAAGAGTTTTATTTTCCCTTACATGATAAGCATGAACCACATAAGCTTGACCTGCTTCGGTTAATTGATATTGATTCTTTGTCATGTAGAATATTTCTTTATGATCATATAAGTATGGGCTACCTAAGACCATTCCACATTCACTTAGTGGCATTACATCGCATGTTACCTCGTCCACATACTTAGATGAAATAGAAAATTTTAATGTGCACTGCTTTGTTATGTGCATTTGATGATGGTTTCTTATCCATTTAAGTGTGTAGGGATTATGATGCATATGTGTTTTTAACCCCAATTGCTTAACCAATTCTTCAGAAATTAGGTTAGATTGAGATCCACTATCGATTAATGTATCAAACTAAATGTGTCACATGATGACCCTTATATGAAAAAAGTTACTTCTACAATCAATTCCTTCACCAATTTTACATGTCATACCAACCAATGAGACCTTTGATTCGTTAGTTGAATCCGATCCCAAGTCTGTGGGTTGTGTTGTCACTGCAACTGTTTGCCTCTCTTTCTTTTCCTTGAACCACTTTGGTCTCTTCTTGGGATGCAATTGCCAACATCGGTCCTCATCATGCCCCTCTTTCTTGCAATACTTGCAAGAGGGATTCTCTTCCTTTATCGTCACTGCATTTGACTCCTTGCCATTTCACTTCCTCTTGTCCTCTTTCCTTGAAGATGATTCCCCTGATACACCAACAATTGTTTTCCCTACTTCAATGTATGTCGCTTGAACATAAACCTCATCAAGGTTAGTGGGTCCAAACATGAATACAATGTTTCTAATATGTGCAGGTAAACCTCCTATATACTTCATAAGAGTTTCTTGGGTATTTAAAGGAATATCTAACATCAATACCATTTTTCGAAAGCCATCTGTGTATTCTTGCACTGTTTGTACTTTTCTTAGTTTTAAATCTTTCCATTCAATTAATGCTTTCTCTTTATAACACACAGGATATAATTGCTTTCTAATTGTATAAATGAAACTTTTCCATAATGGAAAGACATTATCCACTTGTTGCGTTCAATTTTGCAACTTGCTTTTCCACCAAATGAGTGTTGTGCCTGCAAGTCTCAATGATGCCAACTTGATTTGTGTGGGAATCATCCTTGATCTGTTGCACACTGCAATAGACTTCCATCTGTCTAACCCAATTGTAAAGTCTCTCTGCATTAACTCCACCATCATATATGGGTAATTCGAATTTAACATCAAGTTTTAATAAATACATTTCATTCTTATGTTTATGCACATGTTTCTTTGCATTGGATTTAGAACTTGAACTTGAAGAAGAAGGAGAAGAAGGAGGTGATGATGGAGGTGAAGGAGGAATATTAGGATGATCCTTTCCCTATTCAATTTTTCCCTTTGAATATTCACCCAAAACTGGTCTCTTTCGTTCCAAATAATCCTCATACAAAACCTTCATCATCTTCGACATAACAAATAAAGTTTTTTGAAACTCTTTCTCATCCCGAGAAAGTCCCTCTTTCGATGCCATCTTATCACTGTGAGAAGTTCTCTTTATCATTCCAATCAATGGATTCTCTTCAACAATATCGCCTTCACCATGATGTAGATTTTCCTTGGTTAACATGAAAAACTCAATTCCAGACGTCAACTAGCTCTGATACCACTTGATCTGAAAATATCTTTTTACACGACTATGGTTGAGTTATTATGCATGTGTTCATTAACCAATTAAGGAAGATTTAATAAAGAGGAAGAAGTTATAGAAGAAATATAGAATCCATATGAACATGTAAAGAACTGAAATGAACCATAAAAAAATAGCAAACCATAACACCAATGTGATAACGGAGTTCGACAATCTCGCCTACGTCTTTGGGCCTTTGTCTTAGTGGGTGAGGTTTTCTTATTTATGTTCAAATCTCAATAATTACATCACAACATTGAAAAATGGTTACAAAAATGATTTGGTCTTGTTCTACCAGATCTTAAGAACGTAACAGAAGAAACGACACTCAAATCGGATGACCGAAGCTCCCAAACATGGCCCGCAAAGGTGCGCTCCTCAACAACTTCCCTGCATAAAAATGGCTTTGTCTTGGAAAATATTCAACATAAACCTGCTATGAATCCCCTCCCATGGATTCAATAAGGCATGGTTTATATATATTTGAATTTTGTAACCATCTCCCATTTTCCTCCCAATATCTGGGCTCAAAAAGGGCACAATATCCCCCAATATTGGCCAAAATCTCCAAAAAAAGGCCAAAAATCAATATAAAATCACTATTATAAAGTTAGAAAACCCACTTTTCAATAATAATGGGGATAAGCCCCTTTTCCTGGGTGCATAGCCCCTTTGCATGGTCACATGTGATCATGTGGCCAAACGTCAACCCTCTAGGGGTTATTCGCTAGCCCCTTCTCCGTTAATACTGGTCATATGTCAATATTGCATGGGACCGAGTCCCGAACTAGGTGCTAACCACCAACTTTATGTGCTCAAACCGCAACATCGAGTCACATGGGAATCCCCAAATCCATGGGATAATCCCGTGCCATGACACACCCCTGGTCAAATGGCATATATCCACTGGTGCTTAAGCTTTGAGATATGGCGCCCACGCCCTTTGTTGAACGGTAATGGAGAGCCCCAAAAGGTAGGCTATGGTTATGTGGAAGTAATAAAATCCACACACTGGGGCTTATCCCCAACCCCCTTTCACCTCCATTTATACAATAAATAAATTTAAATATTTTAAAGTGGAAATCGTATAACAAACAACATGGTGGCAGGTTGGTACCCAACCTTCCCCAAAGCATTACCCTACCAATAGGTCAAGCGTTCGAATCCCATGAAGTTCAAAAGTTTTTACCCAACCAACTAATAATGGGGTGCCATGTGGTAGCCCATGTCTGGGCAACGTGGCACCCTTTCATTGGTCCATGAATGTGCCACTTGTCAATAAAGGATTGGTCCAAGTCTGTCTTTTGCCTAGTCAACAACCAACCACGTTAGCACACCTACAATGTGTCATCATACGGATGTGCCATGTCAGTTGTATGGGTGTGCCACATGTCACCCTTTCAGTGGTGACATGTGTCACCTCCCTGTTGGTCCACCTGTACCTACCACGTCAGTGGTCCACTGTTCCCCTGCCACGTTAGTTGTACAGCCTCTACCAAGTCAACACTGACTGTGCCTGCCATGTCAGCTATATAGATGCACGTCCTGTATTGTCATCTTCCACGTGGCACTGTACAGACTATTAGGACTGTACATGCAACATTATTTTTGCTTGTTTGGAAAAATGAACAAATCGCCATAACTTGAGCATATGACGTCCGTTTGAGCCCGTTCAAGTTGTGTTGAGTTCGTATCGATGAGGCCTACGTACAAGGTCGTTTTGAAGCCATTTTGAGTAATTTTTATTTTTAGGCCTTTCTGAGCCCCATCATGCTCTTGGATCCAAATCTAGATCAGTAGCCCTTGCATCCTATGTGAACGGCGAGGGATGATGTTGGCCACACCAAATAAAGAATGAAACAAATCTATGACCAACTAGAGAAACAAAAATCACTCACTAATAAAATATAGAAATCAAACACGTAGACAAACTTTCTTATTTCGAAGTCACTAGTTGGTGATGAAATCCAACCTCGTGAAATCAAGACAAGAAGGGGCTGGGATAAAGCGGGTGGAAAAGTTACGTTGATGACCTGATTAATGGAGTTACACCCTGGAGCAATCTCCCACACATAATCGTGGGTATACCCTCCGAAGAGCCCAAGTGAATTTGGCCAACATCGATTCCAGGTACCGTGAAGACTTTCCCCTCCATAGTCACCTCGTGTAAATAAACTAAAGAGATAGGCCACGAAAGTTACCAATTACGAAAATGATGCCTGGGGAAACAATCAACAATCCGATCCATGAGCAAAGGTAGGGTATCTAAGCCCGAAATCAACTCGAGAAGGTCCACATAGTATTTTCTTCTCAAGTGACCCCCAAAAATACGTGAAATATCTACACTAAGACCAACAAAGCAGGGTGAGTAACTCTTGTATTTCTAATGCGACCTCATGATTGAACCTTGTGTTAGAAGGGCTTCCGAGGATAAAATGTAGCAAGTGGATTTGAACTCTCCCTATCACAAGATACTATTGTGTGTTTTGATGCTTTGGAGAGTGTGCCTTAAAACCTATTCCAAAGCGCTATCCTAGTTAATGTTGTTGTAAAGAAGTTCTAGAAAATAAAAATTGCTAATAAATTGTTAAAATTGCGCTGCATTTTAAAGGTTCTTGCTTACTCAAAAGGGAAACATAAATGAAACTGATGATGTATTTGACCTTGACCTAATAAAATGAAAGAAGATATGATTATGCAATCATTTAATTCAATGAACTCTAATTACAGTAGGGATAAGGTGTCTCTTTTTGGAATACAAAAGCTACAAAACACAATTTCTCAATTTTTGAATGAAAAAAGATTCCAAATAATAAAAACCTATAAAATTTTCCAATTTTTCTCTTTTTAAAAATATTTGAATGTAACAATTTTCGTGTAAAGACTAGTAAAAAGATTAATGACTCCAGTTCTTTCTTTCTCAAATCAGATCGGAGATGTCATGAAGAAGAGAAATCATAATCCAAGAAAACTAGCACATTCCCAACACTATTCTTGAATCAAACTCACAATGTAGACACAAATGAAATGATAAGAAAACCTTTTGTCCAATACAAACAAAAATTGTCGATCAATCAATTAACAATACAGAAAGCAAAAACAATCCAAAACTCCAAATAAATCAAGGACTCCTTGTCAAACAAGCACTCAGGACCAAGATCTCGAGATTATATCCTTGTGACAAGAAACCAAAAAAAAAACTTGCAAAGTTTACAAAGAAGACTTTGAATTTCCAAAAATCAATCAAATGTAGGATTCAAAGTTATAAATCAATCATTCACTAGGGTCAAAAGTTCATCCCATGCAGTAGAGGAAAAACTGGGTAGAGAAAAGAAAAATGGCTATTACCCAACAATTCCTACAGGAATCGTCGCAGGTTGGAGAGGAGCACAGTGTGACGATCTAGGATCGTCGTAGACTGCCAATAAGGTACAATGTGACATCATCACACTGGTATGCACCAATAGAGTGCGATGTTAGAGGATCGTCGTAGGATGTCAATAAGGTATAGTGCGATGATCTCTGAAAATAAAAAAAAAATGGAAAGAAAGACAAAACTTCTCACTGAACCTTCAGACCCAGGGAGTCAAGATGGATCACCCAAAAACTTAGAGAATAAAATTAACCAAAAGAAGGCAGGCTAAAATAAAATAAGAGGAAAAAAAAAAAAAAAGGTTGTATCCCTAGTATGGCCACCAATTTTTTTATCAATCTAATCAGTAAGTGCAGACACAAACAGATCTCCCTAACTTCCATAGGAAACTAGAACAAAACAGGACAACACACACACTTCACCTTAGAGTTCATTGTTATATAAACTAGTTTAGAGAGGTACAAGTGACATACCTTTTAAA